>RJWJ010023056.1:0-26174 GCA_004363605.1 Indri indri
TCGTCCTGGACCCTCCTCTACTCTGTCCTGTGAACTCACTTGCGAATAAACAGAAGTTAGTTGTCTGCAAATGTGATTTTAACAGGAATTTCATGGTGTGTGTCTGTAGGAAGATGGTCTTCGGGAGCCAGCACCACTGGGTTAGTCAGACTGAAATGATGTCGCGTTTCCAGGAAGGGAAGAGAGCAGCTGCTTCTGCTCCCGCAGGCCCTCGGTCCCCTGACCACCCGGGGCTGTCCCTGCTCCAGGGCAGCCCACCGACTGGCTGAGCATTTGCTGGGGGCTTAGGGTGGGACGTGCATTCATGGCCTCCGGAGGGTCTCAGCATTTTATCCGTCATTCATAGATGGTTGAATTTCCCCAAATGTCCCTTTAAAAAACTCAAAACAAAAATGAGTGAGAGGCACTTTCACCTGAATTAAGATGTTTTGATCTCAGGCTTCCACGGAGCTTGCTTCAGAGAGAATAGATGAATAAATACGTGCCGGGGAAAGCGTGGTTTGAAATGTTGCCGGAGCCAATGCAGAGCAAGTCTGGGCCTTTCTCCCCTCAGCTGATGCCATCAGGAGCTTGCGTGCTTTTTTGTTTTTTTGTGAGAAGATGAGTTTTTCCCATTGCTTCATCCCTTTTTTATTACTTTTTTTTTTTTTGAGACAGAGTCTTGCTCTGTTGCCCAGGTTAGAGCATCTCTGTTTTATTTTCAAATTTGCACTTAAAAATGCAATGTTGGCTGGGCACAGTGGCACACGCCTATAATCCCAGCACTCTGAGAGGCCAAGGCAGGAGGGTCTCTTGAGGCCAGGAGTTCAAGACCAGCCTGGGCAGCATATTGAGACCCTGTCACCACAAAAAGTGGAAAAAATCAGCCTGGCGTGGTGGCTTACACCTGTAGCCCTAGCTGCTTGGGAGGTTGAGGCCGGGGGATCACTTGAGACCAGGAGTTTGAGGCTGTAGTGAGCTATGATCACACTGCTGCACTAGCCTGGGTGACAGAGTGAGACCTTCTCTCTAAGAATAATAAAATAAATTGAAATAAAATGTCGTTATAATCAGAGAAATGAAAGTAACTCAGAGGATGTTTTAATCTGCCCCAGCGGAGTCCATCTGTCTCCGCCAGGATCAGTCCGGCCCTTGCAGAGGGCAGCGGTCGTCAGCAGTCGTGGGTGTCCGTGGCGACTTCGTGCTCAGGCAGCTGGAGGGTGTGGGTTTGCCCTGGGGCTGCTTGGAGTCATCTGGGCAAGTTCACTGGGCCTTGGGGTTATCTGGAGCTGCGGCCTGGGGGCGCGGCCTGTGCCGGGCGGGCGTACGTGGGGCAGCCCTGGGAGGGCTGGCACGCACGTCAGCAAGTGGCACCGCACTCTCTGTGGGCCAGGGTGGCCGGCAAAGCAGGAACGAGCACTTGGGATCTGGACGTGTGGAGGGAGAGTGGAGGCACCATATGGCCCGAGCTGCTGACAGATCAGCTTGCCGGCCCCACCTTGCTCTCACGCCTGGCTTCACACCTCCACCGCGCTCAGCACTGGTCTGAGGGCCTGGGCACGAGCCATCTGGGTCCTCTCCTGCTCCCCATCTCACTGCCCACAGCCCACGCGTCAGAGAGGCGGTGCGAGGAGAGGGCCCAGTGTGGGGTGGGGCAGGTGGGGCCTGTACCCTCTCACCTGGGCCCAGGCCCTCCGGGTCTCCTGGCTCAGAGACCCGCAACAGCTGGGGGAGGCTGCCTGGCCCCATCCCTCATTTCTATGTGCTCTCGCTGAGTTAAACTGTCAAAGCAGTCGGGTCTTTATGCCCACAGGGTCTGTTCGGCAGTCGTTCTCTGTGGGCAGCCCAAGCGGTGTCTACTGAAGGTGCAGCCTGTTCTTCACTAGACTCAGAGTGCGGGGACGGGACCCTCTGGGCATCTGCTTTCCTGGGGACCCTGACGTGGGCAGCTCAAAACGACCTGCTCAGTCACCAAACTGCTAACTGTCATCCGTCAGCTCACGGAATCGTGTCATTTCTCATACATTCCACCTTTATCAAAGTTTTGTTTAGGGAAAAACAGGGACTGGAAATTGGGAAGGCTTGCATATTTAACGTTATTTTCATTGAGACTGAGCCCTTGCCTATAAATGGGACCAAAAACACGACTTAGGTTGTGAGGGGCAAATAAACACATCTGACATTGTTATTTTAATCGCTGTGCTTGGTACTGGGTGAACTTGCTTTTTAACATGTTCTGTGCCAGATGCTGAGGCTGGGAGGCTTGTTTGCTTCCCAGGTGAGCGGTTAGCTGGGATTTGAAATGATTCCGGAAGAGCCTCCCTCTCGCAACCCCACCCGGCCCAACCCAGCCTTCTCGCCCAGCGCCCGAGACAGCCGTGGGGTTCGTCCCCACAGCACGGACGGCCCATGCTGCCCGCGTCTCCTCCTCGCGGCCTGGGAGTCACCTGGGTCTGTCCCCAGCCGGCCGTCCAGCCCAGTGTCCACCCCAAACCTGGTTATCCCCGAGATCCTCAATCGCCTCCTGTCTTGCAGTTGGACTTTTGCTTCTCTTTTGAGGGTTACCGCACCCCCCAGCCCCCCGCCGCACGGCCCCTCCGCTTACCTTGGCTCTCACTGCCCACTGCCCTTGAGGAAGTTGCCGCGCCGCAGCGGATGTGTCCCCCTTGCCCGCCTGGGGCTGCCTGGCCGAGGAGGAGGCCTTGGGGCTGGCCCAGGGGCTCCCTGCCACACGGTGAGGGGAGCTTTCAGCACTGGGCGAAACGCAGCCAGGGAAGGATCTGTATTTTGGCTCCAAGACAGGAAGGGAACTTGAAGTAGGAAGAAAAACTACTTACATGCCCAGTTGACAAGTTTTCAGTTCTGAATTTTCCCTTCACTGTCTGCTGCTTTGTGAGGTTGAGCCCTGCCTTTTGGTGATTTGAGACCGAGTCCACCCAGATAAAAAGCTGGACTACAAATCAGCACTAAAGGAGAACCTCTTATTGTCAATTTTTAATGGTCTGGTTTGCTCTGGCCAGATCACTTTATTTCCGAGGAGGCCATGCCCAGCCCTGCCCTGGCGAAACGCAGCCGTGGGCCACTGCTCAGGCTCTCACTGAGGCATCGGGGTGGGTCAGCTGTGAGCTGTTCCCCGCCCCCACAACACACATAGACAAGCGATTTCCCCAATTTTTAGGAGTTGTGAGGAGCTGTCAGCAGGCTGCCTTCTCTCGTCCAGGGCTACCTCCCACAGAGTCAGACGTCTACCTCCCAGACGCATCAGTTGGATGGGAAAAGAAAGTGATTTGTTGTTTGACTTGCATCTAGTGGCGCTTTCTGATCCCTGTCATGGGCTGCCTGGAGCTTGTCGAGTGGGATCCATACCAGGCTCTGGGCCCTGCTCCTCTTCCCTGTGGGTGCAAATCAGGTAAGCAGCTTCCAAGTCAGAACCTGCGCTGAGTGAGGAGTTGCCTCCATCCCCCAGGGTCTGAGCTTTCACACTCGGCTGACAACCTGCACCTCTGGCGTCCAGAGGAGCCCAGACTAGCTTGGTTATGACCCCGCTCTTCTTCCTGGAGACTGGGAGCTTGCGTGGTGTGGCGTAGGGCTTGGCCACCGGGCCTGGGGGTTCCCCTTGTGCAAGTCCCTCCTGCTGAGTGGCCACATCCTGCCCAGAGTCACTGCGCCAGGCCACGCCTGGTGCGTGTGGAGTGTTTGTATTTTCTGTGTGCTGAGCACTGTCTGTTCATGTGGGGAAATTAGCATGTGCACCCCCATTTTTCTTTTTTTTTTTTTTGAGACAGAGTCTCACTGTCTTGCCTGGGGGGAGTGCCGTGGCGTCAGCCTAGCTCACAGCAACCTCAAACTCCTGGGCTCAAGCAATCCTACTGTCTCAGCCTCCCGAGTAGCTGGGACTATAGGCACACACCACCATGCACAGCTAATTCATAAAATTTTTGTAGAGATGAGGTCTCATTATGTTTCCCGGGCTGGTTTCGAACCCCTGGCCTCAGGCGATCCTCCCACCTCAGCCTCCCAAAGTGCTGGGATTACAGGCATGAGCCACTGCGCCTGGCTAAAATGTGGCTTTACGGAAGAAGGAGTTGGCCATTTCTCCTCTCCCTGTGCTGGAGAGCGGGACGGTTCTGACTAAGAGAGAGATCTCTGGGACCAAGTCACGAGAGACACTGCGGCAGCATTCCAGAGTAGGCCCCTCTCGACCCTGGGAGGCCAACTAGTCCTCTGAGTGGCTCCCAAAGACGCACAGGGAGGATGTCTCTGGAACCACGCCCTCTCAGTTCCTGTCCTGCACCTAGAATACCAGTGGGGACAGGGGCTGGGCTGGCCTATTCCTGTCTCGGCCCCTTCCTATTGCCTTTGTTTTCTCTGTGTCCCCACCCTGCCCATGCCCCAGGATTCAAACAGGTGAGTCCCGTTCTGCCTGGTCTGAAAAGGGGTCTGTGATGGTGGCCCAGCCTGGCCACGCTCCCTCCCTCATTCCTGAGTACCCTCAGGCCGGCCTTGAGGGCAGCGGCTGCAGACACAAAAGGTGGGCAGGTGGGTGAGTATGGTCGGGGGCCCTTCCCTGGCCTGTGGCCTGCACTGGTCAGTGGGGTGGGCCAGGGGTGCGGGAGGGACCCCTTCTTCTCTTCTGTGTGCACTGTGGCATGTTCTTTTCCCTCCCACGGGATCTTTTCTGCTGCCCTGGTGGGCTTCTGAGAGCTGCCTGTTTCTGGAGTGACCGCTCCTGGCTCCTTGCCCTGGGGGTAGGGCGAGTGTGCCAACCCCCTGAGCTCCGTGGCTGGATGGAGGTCAGGACTAGGGTCAGGACTAGGGTCACAGTGCTGGACTCCATTTGGGTTGAGGATGTTTACGTCTCAGGGGGATCCTGCCCGTGTCTGCCGGGGCAGACTGTGCCGCCTGGGCACAAGGCTTGGTCATGGGCTGCTCTCTCAGGCGACCCAGAGGTGGATGCAGTGTGACATTATCTGTGTCCCTCTGGGGACGCTCTGCCTGCTGGGCGGGGCACCCTCCTCCCCTGTTGGCAGCCCCGGGTGACAGGCTGCCTGGCGGAAAGTCATTGTTACTGCCGCGCAGTTTCGCTGTTGTTTTTACAGCACTGGTAAGGTTAAAAGAAATAATGATAATAATATAAGAAAGACTCAGCCGCAGTAACTGCCTGCAACGTGCTATTTGCATTTTTAAGGAAACACTTCTTTGAGGCGGCCTGGGTGAAAGGTCACTATTTGCATATAAATGGGAAAGAAAGTGTATGATGCTGGAAGTTACATCTGTATTATTTTCTCAGCAGTGAGCTGCTGTTGGAGAGATTAAGGGACATGGCTTGCATTTGGCTTTTATTGAATAGAGAAAGTACCAGCAAGGCTGATTTAGAAGCAAAATAATGAGAGAAATGTGCAAAGCTATAGAATTGCCAGCTCCCCTGCCCCCCACCTCTCCCGTCTCTCATTTTCACCTAAACTCAGCAAAAGCCGGTCTTTGCGCCACTCAGCAAGTCTTCATTTTACTTCTCTCTGGATTCCAGCTTAAAAAAAAAAAAGAAAAAAGACCAGAACTTGCCCTCATTTTCCCCTCAGCCCTCTGCGTGTTTCCTGCCCAAAGCTCTTCCAGTGGGAAGGATGACGATGCTGCCTCTAGACGCCCCCAAATTCAGGAGCAGAACCCCTACTGCAACCATGGTCTTCCAGGGTGTGGGGAGAAGGGGCTCCGGCGGCCAGGGAGGAGAGGGCGCCCACCCTTCAGAGCTCTCGGGGCCGTTCCAGACCTTCTGCAGGGCAAGGCTGGGGCACGTGTGAAACGGGGGTCCTGGGAGGGCGGAGACAGCCCTGTGCCACCTTCCCCGCAGCCCCAGGGGAGCCCCTTTCTAGGGCACAGGTTCTGCCTTCCCAAGGAGAGTTTCGAGGTTGTCATACTCTCCCGGTGCCTGGCCAGGAGGCCTGGGGCAGAGCCCGTCATCCCAGACAGAAACCCTGGGTAAAGCTGGGGCCGGCCTGGGCCCTGGAGGTGGGGTGTCCTGCCTGAGGGTCCCCTTGGTCCTGGATCCGATCTCCTCCTCACACCCCCATCCTTGTTATTTTTAAATTTTTTTAAAAAACAGTCTCGAACCCACAGAAACATTTCAAGTACAGGACAAAACTGTTTTTCCTGAACCGTCAGAAAGCACGTTGCCGACGTGACCCTGTCACCCAGAGCGCTCGGGTGGGTGTTTCCAAAGGAGAGGACCCTCTGCCATGGACCCTCCTCGCCTGCGCGGCCGTGGTCCCCGGAGCCCTTCAAAGAGGGGGCTCAGAGTCCCGCGTTGTGCTCAGTCCTCGTGTCTCTGGTTGTTGTCGGCCTGGAGAGGTCTCCTGCCTGCCTTGTCTTTCGTGACCTTGAGGCTTTTGAAGAGCAGCGGCTGGTTACTCTGTGGAACGAACGCCCTTCAGTTTGGGTTTGTCCGATGCAGCTTGGGACTGGACTTGGGTTGCTCGGGAACACGCAAGTGTGGGTTCCTCTCCCTGCCCCGACACTGATCCGCCCCTTAACCGATGCCGCCGACCTGCTCATGGGATGAGATGGGCATCCCAACATCTCTCTCCAGTTGACAAGTATTCGGGGGAGGTATTTTGAAACCATGAAATATGTCCTTCCTCATCAGACTATCAATTTGCATATTTTCATGGACATCTCTGTAGACTCGTGGTTTCTTATTTTCTCCAGTGTGTCCTGAGCTCTATCCTGGTCCTCAGATTGTCCCTATTGGCCAGTGGAAGCCCAGTACCGGCCTCTGCACCCTTCCCCGGTCCCACCCTCTTCCTCGTTCCTGCCTTCACTGCCCCAGGCCTGGAGCCCGGGTCCCTTTTATTTGAACGGTGGTCAGCATGAGGCCTGGGCGCTGAGCACCTCCCAGTGGACAGGGCTGGGAAGACGGACACGTGTGACACACGTGTGCACACACTACGCACACACACACCTAGGTCTATAGTTATTTCTCTGTTGGTAGATATGGAAAACCACAAGTTCATGCTGATACTCCAGTTCCCCCACAGGGTTCGTTCCAGAGCTCCGCCTTTCCATGTGCATAACTTCCGACAGTGAGAAACCCGGTTTCCATTGTCCTTAACGTGTTCGCTTACTCCGTCCCCTGCCCTGCACCAACACCCTGTCACTCCAGGAAGCTCCGGCCCCTCTCCCCGGGCGCCCCTGCTTGTCCTCCCAGGGGCAGCCCCATGTTCCGCTCCAGGCTGGGCCTTGGGGGGGACATCTCCCCGCTGCCTGGGCTCTGGCTCCAGGGAGCCCCATGGGCTGGTTTGCCCAGGACTGAGGGGTTCACGTCGGCCTCCCTGGGGCCCCTTGTGGTGTCAGAGCTGCACCCTCTGCTGTTTGCACTCACAGCAACCAGTTTGCTTCCTTTGTGGTATGAGCACCATCTCTATTTATTTATTTTTAATGTTTCACTGCTGGGCCAAGCAGTATGTATCAGGGTTAATTCTCATATGAATCTTTATTTTTCTCATAGATAACACCCCCTCCCCTGCCGCCCCGCACCGCAGCCCCCTCACTGGGTGTCCTCTGGGCAGTTTTTGAAACCATGCACTTCTGGAAATATTTTTATGCTACCACTTCCTTTGATTAATATTTTGTCTGGGCATAAAGGATACGCCCCGAAGTTGAAAATTAAAGCCCTTAACATTGTGACGGCCTTTCCCCGCGTCTAGGCCCCCCCTGCTGCCAAGCAACGTGATGCCGGTCTGGTTACAGGCTTTGTTTGCCACCTTTTCCCCTCTTTGGAAGGTTTTAGGGTCCTCTTTCTATTCCTGGTGTTTTAAAATTTTAGTGTTGCGATTGGCTGGATTTGGGTCTTTTTTCATTCACAGTGCTGGGTACCTAATGGGCCTTTTAATCTGAAAATATAATTTCCTTTAGTTGTGGGAATTTTTTTCGTTTTTTAATTCACACCGTCCCCCTACGTTCGCGGCTCTTGCTCTCTGGAGCCCCCTCCCTGGGTGGCGGGGCTCTCGCAGCTTTTCCTCCCGTCTCCCTTCTCTGTCTTTTTGTTCAGTTTTCTAGTATATTTCTTCAACTCTATCCCTCAACTCTTCTATTGAATTTTTCACTTTGGTTTCATAATTTATTTCCAAGTTGGAGAAGACAGATGCGCGTATCAGACCTTCTCAAACAACCCCCCGTCACTGCCTGGGCCAGGCCACCGCTGTGCTGTCCAGTTTTCATGGATGGTCTGTGTCTGGCCTCCGACTGTCCTTGCTCCTGCTCAGCCCCTGTCCACGCTGTGCATGGAGGAGCTTCCTGGAACGTTCATTCTGCCGTCCAGTGCAGTCAGGGGAGGTCCTAGGAGCAGCTGTCATTAAGCTTCCTGGCGGCTCTCAGGCTGGAGTGGGGACCTGACTTTGAACTTGGAGAGATGCTGGACCTGGTTCTCCTGCGCTCCCTCTGGGAGCCGTGGACTCGGGGGTGAGTCTGGTGCCTCCAGGGCCTCGTCTCCATGTCTGGGGCACAGTGCAGACTCAGGGCCTCCGGTGTCAGAGGCTCTCTGGGTCCAGAGGGTGCAATTCTGGGTTGTGGTTCCCCCAAGAGTCTACTTTGACCTGTGGCCGGTTTTGCGGTTTTGCGAGGGCCTTGAATTGTTCCTACGTTTTTATTCTAAACCTGTTCTTCCTGCCTCGCTAGGCTTTGCTTTGAACTTGAGTAGCAGCAAGGAGGGGATAAATGAGGGATTGAGATGGAAAGTAAGGAAAAATGTTTTCCTTTCAAATGGCAAGATACAAGTTTATACTCAATTCCAGCGCCCAGCTTTTCAGCTTCATTCTGAGCAAGGTATGACGAGAGCTAAGGAGGCCGTCCCTCTCCAGGGCAGTGGGACCCCACAGCAGGTGTCCGGGGACACGGCGGGCCCAGCAATGCACGTGCACAGGCGGAGCCGGCACCGTGTGGTTGGGTCAGTTACCAGGCCGGATTGGCCGCGAGCCTTAGCTCAGCTGGGCAGTTAGCGGCTGACACACCCTGACGTGGCCCTGGCAGACACGGAGATGAGTTTGTGCTGTTCCGGGTCATGATGCCTCCTGGCTGCACAGAACCAGCGTCTTCCCTGCCTGTGCTGACCGTGTACAGCCGTTACTGCCCCGGGGGAGGGGGAGGGGGAGCTGGGTCCGAGAGACCTCACCCGGCCCTTCGTGGCCTGTCCCACGTCACTGCCGTCGCGGGTCCTCCGGCTGCACCCCTGGCCTCCAGGAGTAAGGGGAGATGGGGAGTCCAGGGTCGTCCAGCTTAGGGTTAGGCAGTGGTCATGATGGGCCAGGCTGGACCAGGACATGGGTTCACAGGGCCCAGGCTGGAGAGCCAAAGGTGACCCGCCGGGACCCCTGCTCTGTGCCAGAGTACCCAAGGGTGGCCCACTGACCGCTCGCATACCACTGATTAAAAACAGCTTTACTGGAGTATAATTTACCCATCATACAATTTACCTGTCAGGAGTACACGGTTAAATGATTTCAGCGTATTCATAGAGTTGTGCATCTGTCACCACAGTCTAGTTTTAGGGCACTTTGTCACCCCCAAATAAAGCCCATGGCCCTTAGCAGTCACTCTGCACTTGCACCCCTCCCTCCAGCCCTGAGCCGCCACTGACCCACTTCCTGTCTGTGTGGATTTGCCCACTCCACACGCTCTGTACACGCGGAGTGGCACAGTGTGTGGTCTTTTGCGTCTCACTTCTTTCACGGAGCGTAGCGTTTTTGCTGTTTGCCCACGTGGCGGCCAGTGTGAGCACTTTATCCCCCTCTGTTGCCAAACACCGCAGTTGTGTTTTGAATCATCTGTTCAGCAGTTAATGGACGTTTGGGTTTTCTACGTTTTGGCTAGCATGAAAAAACTGCTATAAATAATTGTGTACAAGGCTTTATGCAGACATATTTTTATTTCTCCTGGGTAGACATCTAGGAGTACAATTTCTGAGTCACATGATAATTCTGTGTTTAGCAATTTGGGTGCCTGCCAGACTGTTCTCCAAAGCACCCGACCGTGCTGTTTTACGTTCCCGTCAGTGACGTGCGAGGGTTCTAGTCTCTCCATCTTCCCATCAATGCTTGCTACTGTCTGTTCTTTTTTAAGTTACAGCCATTTCTGTGAAATGCAGTGGTATCTGATTATTGCCTTTGATTTGCATTTCCCTAATTGCTAGATGCTAAGCATCTTTTCATGTGTTTATTGGCCATTTATATGTTGTCTTTGGAGAAATGTCTATTTGAATCCTTGTCCATTTTTAAATTGGGTTATTTGTGTTATTACGGAGTTGTAAGAGTTCTTTATCAGATACATGATTTGCAAGAATTTTCTCCCAGTCTGTGGGTTG
Source organism: Indri indri (assembly GCA_004363605.1). Lineage (NCBI taxonomy): Eukaryota > Metazoa > Chordata > Mammalia > Primates > Indriidae > Indri > Indri indri. The sequence goes on from RJWJ010023056.1 coordinate 10,331, forward strand.
TCTTTTCACCTTATTGATGGTGTTATTTTAAGTACAAAAGTTTTAAACTTTGATAAAGTCCAATATATCAATTTTTTCTTTTATAGCTTGTGCTTTTGATGTCATATCTGAGAAACCATTGCCTAACCCAAAGTCAGGAAGATTTACTCCTGTGTTTTCTAAGAGTTTTAATTCTTATATTTAGATCTGTGATCCATTTCGGGTTAATTTTTGTGGGAGAGGGGTCCATATTCATTTTTTTCAGATATCCACTTGACCCAGAACATTTGTTGAAAAGATTATTCTTTTCCATTAAACTGTCTTAGCACCATGGTCAAAAGTCAATTGACCATAAGTGCAAGGGATTATCTCTGGGCTCTCAATTCTACCCCATTTGTCTGTCTGTCTGTCCTTGTGTTAAGTGCCACATTGTCTTGATGACTGCAGCTGTGCAGTAAGTTTTGAAATGGAGAAGTGTGTGTCTTCCAACTTTGTTCTTTTTCAGAATTGTTTTGGCTATTTTATATTCCTTGAATCACCATATGAATTTTAGGATGAGTTTGTCGAATTTTGCAACAACACAAAACAGAACAGCTGGAGCGGTCAGAAGTGGTCAGATTTTGGCAAGATTCAGAAAATAACATTGGCACGATCTGGGGCCTAGAGCACCCCCAGGGTTCTGGCTCGAGGAGCTGACAGCTGAGAAGGGGAGAGAAGAGCCCAAGTCACATGAGAAGCAGGTGTTGTGGGCAGGGGGGGAGTCGGAGGGGAGAGGGCTTCTGACGTCTGACGGCCAGGTGGCCAGGTGGCGCTGGAGGAGCCCGCACAGGTGGCGGAGGAGAGGATGGGGGGAGTGTCGCTGCAGGAGGAGGGGCAGACACTGCCGCCGTCACGGGCCCTCGTGCACCCTGCGGACCTGACGTGGCTGCTGTGCGGATGGAGGGATGTGGGTGGAGGCCGACTGCGGTGGGGAGTAGGGATAGCGTGGGCAAGTTTGGCTCCCTGAGCACTGTGGCTGTGAAGGTATGGAGACGGAGTGGCAGCTGCAAGGTGTGGGGTCTAGACAGATCTGTCTGTTAAACGTGGATGCCTCAAGCTTGTTGAAGAATTGAAAAGGGTGCTTCAGGATTTCACAGGAATGAGGGCCGTGTGGATACTCTCGGGACCCTCCAGGCGGCAGTGGGAAGGAGGGCATAGAAAGCCCAGGTGAAGGGGTTGGCTCAGCTGCGAGGCAGGACCTCACTTCCCTACGTGGGGACAGAGGAGGGCTGAGGGCTGACGTGTCCTGTTGATGTGGTGGCCAGACCCTCGGCTCAGCGTGCACTGGGTGGGGGTGCACGGGAGAGCCCAGACGTGGGCTCCCTCGAGTGGCTGCCCTTCCCCTCTGCGTGCTGGGGGCAGGCGGTGACAGCCGTGGTCACCAGAGATGAGCACCCAGTGTAGACCATTTGACTTTCCACCCTCAGCACGTGGCCTCTCGGTCAGCCTTCCTGTTGTTGGTCCTTATTTTGGGGTGGGGAGGCTTTGCACAGTGGAAGGGGGTTGGGCTGCCAGGGCCGGAGCCGAGCCAGAGCTGACCACCGTGGGGACTTCTGGCGGGGCTGGGTGTCACGCTGCTGTGGCAGCTGCCTCCGGCCGGTTCAGGGGACCCAGGAATCATCGCGGCAGATGCAGCCTTCCATGTGGGGTCCTCATGGGGGTATGGCTGGGTGTGGCCCCGGCGCCAGTGTGAGGGGGAAATGAGTACTGTCTGCGGGTCAAGGGGTGCGGGGTGTCAGAGGCAGGCGAGTGACCACAGAGGGTGGCCTCCTCGCAGGCTGGCAGCCCAGCCTGGGTCCTGGATCTAGGTCTTTGTGTTGCTCTCGCTGCAGATTTAGCATCCAGGGCCTGGGTCAGGCTGGGCTCAGGTTTGCAGCGCTGCCGGGCTGGAGACAGCGGGCTTCATCAGGATGGGATAGACTGGGCTGCGTTTGGCCTGTGCGGGCGTCTGGTCCGGTGAAGGGTGAGTCCCTTTCCCATGGACCCATGAGCGTCCCTCGCAGCTGAGCAGGCCATGTTTGCTATGCTGGGTTTTCCTGCCCGCCACGGTCCTGGAACTGCGAGTCTGGCTGCCGTAGGGCGACGCTGAGCAGGCAGAGCTCGAGGTGCAGACGCCAGGTCCCTAAAGAGGGGTCTCGGCCACCCCTCTGCTCCCAAGTGGCTTGTTATCTGAGACACTGCTCAGGATGTGGTGGCCTCTGACGTCCAGTGTCCTGTGTGCATCAGCGAGCAGGGATCCAGGTTAACTCACTAGAGACTCAAGATCCCCAAAACAGGGCTCACCTTGATGAAAACTTCCTCACCTCAGATTCTTGTTAAGAAAGGCGAAGACAACAGCAGCGATGTCCTCAGGCGTTCACTGAAGGCTCTTTCCATCCACGTCCCTCAATCTCCGCAAATTCTTTCCCTTCCACTTTGCGGATGAAGAACTTAAATCTCAGAGAGGGCAGGTGACCCGTCGATCAGGTCTAAGTTGGTGGCAGTGGTCTGTGTGAGCCTCAGGGCCCCTTGGCCGCACTGTGGAGTGTCCCCGGAGTAGCGTGTCTTTTGGAAGGGGTGCCTTTGTGGAACCCCTACATTTCTACGCAGAGTTCTTCTTCAGCCTGTGGACCCTGCAGTTTTTTGGTGCACAGGGACTTAATGGGCTGCCAGGGATGCTGCTTGTGCTGTGTCCAGGAGGGTCTTACCTGGAGCGGAGCATGCTAGGTCTACGGGGTAGGGCCTGGCCATAAGCAGTCCCTGTGGGGGACCAAGAGGCCCAAAGGGGAAGCACTGGCTCACCCTACTGGGCTTCTGGCAGTGACTGTTGTTTGCTGCCAAGAAATTCCCTGGACAAGGGAAGCAGAATGACGTCAGGGTTAAGCTGGGTCCTTGTGAATGAGGTTCTCAGCTTGGGGGCTTGTGTTCGGTTAATCCCAGGAGTGTGGTGCGGAGGCCTTCACCAGGTGCCACCCTACTCTCCTGACCAGAGACACGCGGTGGCTTTGCTGCCTGGGGGAGCAGGAGTGGCTCTTTGGAGGGGCAGGTGATCCTGGTGCTTTGCTTGAGCAGATGTGGGGCTACGGGCGGCCGAGCCGAGATGGGGACGGGGTGCGAGGGATGTGAGCGATGGAGAATCCCACAGGGCTTCATTTCCAGACTCCTAGGGTGGGTGAGTGTGGAGAAGTCCCAGTGTTTATCCCACCAAACAGAAAACCGGAGGTCCCTTTGCAGAGAGACTTTTGTAGTTCACACCCACCTGACTTCTCTGAGGAGGAGAGACCTAGAGCAGAAGAACTCAGGGGAGTGGTGCTCAGAAGAGGCAGCTTCTCCGGAGCACCTCGTGCTGCGTGGTGACAAATCTGTTCCTCCAGCTGTCAGCAAGACGTGCCCCGGTCACCTTGCGTATTTGCACATGTAACCGCAATGAGAAATTCCGCTTGAGTCTTGCAGATCAGCCCAGGGTGGAGGTTTCTGTAGCATCTTCTCTCCTGGGATGGATGCTCGGAAAGTGAGCCCTGTGCACATTGGTGCCCGGTTGTCTCAGCCTCTGTTGTCACCATGGAGGGGATACATGGAGAACCCTCATCTTCTGGCTTCAGAGCGTGAAGCGCACTCCACGACTAGCACGACATTTAGTTGTTCACTTCCTGATCTTCCAACATGTTTCTTCTCCCTTCCCTCCTCCGCTGCGCTGGGTCCTGCTGTTCTTAAACCCCTCAAGCTACTGGCTGCCTCTGCCTTGTGAGTTCAGTGCCCTAGGGTCTCTGAGGTGCGACCACCACTTCCCTGCCCTGGGTTTGAGGATTCGGTTACCTGGTGCGCAGGATTGGCCCCACTTAGGAGACCTCGCTGTGGCTCAGTGCTGACAGCCCGTAACAGGGCGGACCCTGGGGGCCGAGAGATCTTGGGTGTTGTGGAAAGTCCCACTGCCCACTCCCCACTAGTCAAGGCACCAGGGCTTGCGGTCAAAGCTCTGTCTTCACAGCAATTGCCTGTGGTGGGTGGTTCTCAGCTCAGTGAGGGGGAGGCACACGGTAGGTGCACACAGTAGGTGCCAAATCCTAGTGGTTACCCATTCCTTCGAAGACCTTGCCTTTTGCCGTCTCCTTGACTACCAAACCTCCTTTCCTGTGTGTCTGTGCTCTGGAAGCCATCCGAGGCCCTTTAAAGCGATGGAGGCGTTTCTAGATAACGAGGATGTTGTGGCCAGAGCCACAGGGCTGCCCAGGGCCAGGAGAGGTGGAAATCTTGAGAGAAATAGCATTTGGGGAAGCGCATCAGAAATGTGAAGAGAAGAAAACCGATGGAGGCGGCAGTATGCCTGGCCCGCTTTCAGCAGAATCCAAACTCACTTCCAAGGAGAAACCCAGAGCAGAATGCAGAAATATTCATTTCCTGTTTTTATTGTTGGTTACTTAATGACCTTCCTTTGAAATGCCGCTGCAGTTGTGGAAAGCAGGTTGTCATGGAAACAGAGAGTGACGTGCAGGGAATAGGCACACAATGCGTTTCTTTGTCGTGTCCAGCTGATGCTTTCAGCCTCGGCTGAGACTGTGAATCTATGTAAGGAATTAAATATTAACTGGAGGCCTTGCCCTGGAGAGAGGTGGCAACGCAGGGCGAGAAGAGATGCTGAAAGGAGGGCGAAGTGTGCCGGGGGGGCCCTGGGCTCCTGTGGGGGGCAAAGCTGGTTGAGACCGTGGGGTGGACCTCCCTGTCCTCGGTCAAAGGGCTCCAGAGAGGTTGTGCAAAGCAATCTTTGGATCTGTGCTGTGCATTCTTTTGGGGACAGTGAAGGATCTAGTTGTAATGTGAACAGTTACTCATTAGATAGCTCGTTTTCAGAGTTGGAATTTGAATGCCAGGTTTTCTCCAGGTGGGGCTCACCTGGCTTGCCCTGGCACCTTTGGAGGAACGGCCGTGTCGGTGGGACCAGCACCCACTGAGGCCTGAGCCAGCCCCAGAGCAGGGCCGCGTGCGGAGGAGAGCAGGTGCTGGAAGGCTCTGAGGAGGCTCCTGAGTTAGAGCAGGATTTTCTCTTGTCCCTGGAAGAGCCATGGGGCCATGACCGTGTCCATTTTTCTGGTGGGTTCCAGAAAGGAGAGATTGTATCAGTGCCTTGGAAAAGTGGCCCCAGTTTTTACTTGTCCCCTTGAGCCGGCTCGGCTGGCTCTCCTTGGTCATCCCTTTTCTGACCCTGTGTCTTTCTAAATCCTCAGAAAATGAGTTCCGGGGTGAACTGCTAAACCAAAGGTGGACACACGGAGGCCAGGCCAGCAGCTGCAGGACCTCGAGACACCTCCCGGGCAGACGCAGCAAGGTGAGGCCCTCGGAGGGCAGCCGTGTGCTGAGGCCTCACCGCAGGCTGCCTGTGCAAAGCCTCTTCTTGGTTCTTAGGCATGATGCACGGAGGTGACTTGTGGTCTAATCATTTTCAAAATCCAGCTTAGGCGAAGCATAAATGGGGACTGGGACCATCAGTGATCTTGTCACTTTAAAATTCAAGGAAGAGGCGGGGCACAGTGGCTCACGGCTATCATCCCAGCACCTTGGGAGGCCGAGGGGGGAGGATCACTAGAGGCCAGGAGCTCGAGACCAGCCTGAGCAACATAGTGAGACCCTGTCTGTACAATGAATAGAGAAATTAGCCGGGCATGGTGGCACCTGTAGTCCCAGCTACTCGGGAGGCTGAGGCAGGAGGATGCTTGAGCCCAGGAGTTCGAGGCTGCAGTGAGCTGTGATGATACTACTGCGCTCCAGTCCGGGCAACAGAATGAGACCCCCATCTAATAAATAAATAAACGAAATGAAATGAAATGAAATTAAAGGAAGAAAATGCCCGAGTGGAGCCAAACGACAATGTGCCTGCAGAGTCTCACTTTCCAGTCAGTTCTCTGCTTTGAGGTGTGATCGCACCTGGGCTCCGTCATGTGCCTCAGCACCTGTTCTTCCTTTACCCTGCTTTTACCTGGGCAGGCTGAGTCCCTTCAGGGTCTGACAGCAGACTTTGCCGGCAGGAACTCAGGAGGCCTGTTGGGCTGGTTTTATTCTGATCTTCCTAGTGGAAGCAGGTGGCGCGTGCTCTTCTCAGGCCTGCCCAGAGCTCACGATGGAGGGAATCAGGCCTCGGCCTCCCCAGGGGACACTCCCTCACCCTGGGACATCACCTGTACTCACAGTCTCTGTTCTCCACTACACACCCTGGAATTTCCCACCAATATGCTACAGGTCAGGCCAGGTTCTGGGCCGGGTTCGCCTCAGAGACGAGTACAGGCTAACAACAGGTTTGGCACAGCCCTTCCCAGGCCAGACTCTAAGCCCCACTTCCTTACACATAGCAGTTCTCCAGCAAGGACCCAACCGCAACCCAGGGCATGGCCACCAAGCCGGTTGTGGTCCAGGGTGGAGGCAAGGAGGGCTACCCTGTTGAGGTGGGAGCTTATATTCTACTCTCAAAACCTAACATTTTTCTTTTGAATCTGGTGTTGAGAATGTCCACTGTGGTGGTCAGAGCTCTGTTGACCGGAGTTGGAGCCTAAGGCCCGAGGAAGGGTCAATAATACCAACCCTGCCTTTACTTAAAGTTTTGGTATTTTGTCTATCATGGACTTTTTGCATTAGTGTTGATGTTTTAAAATACTGAATTAAAATGTTACTTATCTTGATCACTGAGTTTTGGCCTCATCCTACGTCAGCCCTGAGGACTCACACAGAGCTGCGTGGGCATGACCTCACATGACCAGGAAAGCTGCTGATTTAGGCCGGGGCCTGGAGTGAGTGTATCTGTGATCGTCCAGTGCCGTGTCCAGGTTGGGTAGGAAAATCTCAGTCTTCCTCGTGGCCAAGGTGTGACAGGCTCAGAGGGTGTGGGGTCTGCCATGGACAACGTGTGACTGTTCAAGACGCAGCTGCTGTGAGCAGACCTGGGCCCTGCTCAGGCTCTCCTGGCACCACCGGCTGTCTCATCACCGCTCCATTTGAGAGTCATTTCCTCTGTTTGGGGCAGGTAGGGCCTGAGTTACTGCTCTGAGTAGAGAAGCTAAGATGAAGAGTGGGCCAGAGAAGGAGGGAGGATGTGGAAGGGTTGGTTGCCCAGAGGACTCTGGGGCTAGCGCAGGTGATATCTTCTGAGCGAGGTGGCCGAGGAGGTGGCAGCTCAGAGCTGAGTGGTGGCCACAGTGCAAGGACATCACATAGCCTTTCAGGGGCTAACCAAAGACAGGAGGTGGGTGAGTCAAGGAGCCAGCGCAGGAGGGAACAGGGCAGGCAGATCCTGGGCAGGAGGCACGGACAGCCGTGTGCCTGAGTTCAGCACCAGGCGTATGGACAGCTCAGAACCACTTGGAAGGGGCTGCCAGGAAAAAGGCAGGTGGTGGTATGTCAGAGGAAATGCAGGCATTGGTGGTAGCTCCTTAAGTCCCTTCCTGACCTTGAAAAAGGGAAGATTTGGGCCCCGAATTGCATGACTCCTGGTGGATGACTGCAGAGTTCTGGAGTGAAGGAGAAGGTGACCGCGAGGGTGTTTTGCCAGCCCCTCTTCCTGCTGCCGTGGGGAGCCTCTGGCCGGGACGACCGAATAGAGGCTCCTGCAAGGAAGGGAGGTGCCACTGGGGGTGGCCCTCTGGCCCGCCTCGCTTAGTGTTGCTGGATTCTATCCTGGGTGGGTAGAAGTTCCATTAATGCTGGAGTTTTTTAAACAGGTAGATGCAGATACAGCTGCTTCATCAAGGTGTCCGTTATGTAGCTGTAATTTTTAATTTGGGGGTTGGAGTAAGCCAGAATCCCGTGATTAGAGCTGTCAGGAGAATCCCTCCTAAGACATGTTAAATAATGTTCCATGGGGTGTCCTTTCTGTACCCCAAGGAGGAGGCAGGTCTGTCCAGCTGCAAGTAGGTTGCACCATGGACGGAATGTCAGGTGAATTTCAGACAGGCAGCCGGATGTCCCCCAAAGTGGGAGGGGCAGAACTGTCCCTGCAAGGAACCAGGGAGTGTTGCGATGGCTGCTTTGGGGTGGGCAGGCTGGGGGCATGTGGTTTGGCCTCAGATATCCAGAGAAAGGAAAGCAGGAAGTGTGCTGGGACAGGCTTTCCACGTCTTCTCTGCGGGCTGCACTGGCACGCAGGCGAGTGCTCAAAAGACAGGGAAGGGAGGCCGGGCCTAGTGGCTCACCCTGTGATCCCAGCACTCTGGGAGGCCGAGGCAGGAGGATCACTTGAGCTCAGGAGCTGGAGACCAGCCTGAGCAAGAGCAAAACCCCGTCTCTACAGAAAATAGAAAAATTGGCTGGGTGTGGTGGCGAGTGCCTGTAATCCTAGCACTCTGGGAGGCCAAGGCGGGAGGATCATTTGAGCTCAGGAGTTCGAGACCAGCCTGAGCAAGAGCGAGACCCTGTCTCTACTAAAAAAAATAGAAAGAAATTAGCCGGACAACTTAAAATATATATAGTAAAAGTTAGCCGGGCACGGTGGAGCATGCCTGTAGTCCCAGCTACTTGGGAGGCTGAGGCAGGAGGATCGCTTGAGCCCAGGAGTTGGACTTGCTGTGAGCTATGATGGCGCCACTGCACTTCAGCCTGGGTGACAGAGTGAGACCATGTCTCAAAAAAGAAAGGGAAAGGAGAGGCCATGTAGACAGGCAGCAAAGGATCCCTTTCGAGTGCCTGGGGAGGGGAGCAAGGACAGCACTTGAATGTCACTCAATCCTTAAGTGGAGCTCTTCTCCAGTGGCGGGAACATGGACCTGCGTTAATGCCACCTGCCATGATGGCTTTGCAGCAGGGACAGGAAAGTGGGTGCTACCCTCAGGACATAGGTGAGAGACAAATAGCCAAACTGTGGCTCTTCTCCTCCCTGCCTCCTCTGGGGAGAGGTGAGGCTGACTGTGGTGCTGACCTATGGCAACGGGGCACCACTGGGGCCAGGCAGGCAGGTGTGGCCCCTTCCTCCTGGGCAGGGGCTGCCCATGGTCCCCTAGCAGTCCTGCATCCCCTCCTGGTCCCCTAGTGGTCTCCCAGCAGTCCCCTGATGGTCCCCTAGCAGTCCTGTGGTCCTCTAGAAGTCCCCTAGCGGTCCCCTGATGGTCCCCTAGCAGTCCTGTGGTCCCCAGCAGTCCCCTAGCAGTCCCCTGATGGTCCCCTAGCAGTCCTCTGGTCCCCAGCAGTCCCCTAGCAGTCCCCTGATGGTCCCCTAGCAGTCCTGTGGTCCCCCAGCAGTCAGCAGACGCTCACCCCACCCCAGGTCTCTGGAAGGAAGAGCATTAGGAAGAGGCTCAGCCCTCCCGCAGGAACACTGACCCCTGTGATATCATGGATTTTAGAAATTGTCGTAAGTCTGTTTTGCTGGTGGTTGGAGCACATTTTAAATAAAACAAAATGCTAATGTGCCCCCCCTTCTCGCCCAGGGCAGAGGTGAAGGGCCCCATAGTGTTGGGAACCCGAAACTCCCAGCTCAAGGCTCCCACGTGCCGTGTCTGTTCAGCCCCTCTGACCTCACCCCTGTACCTACCCTAGCTCCAGGGTTCCACAGACACTTCCGACCACCCCCATCATTCATTCATTCATTCATTCATTCATCTATCCACCTGTCCATCCACCCATCCTCTCTGCAGGAGAGTCAGTGGCCTCACAATGTGAATAAGTGAGCTCGTTTCAAACTGAGATGAGAACCCTGAGGGAGATGAGCTGGAGGGCGAGAGAGGTGGGGGCAGGGGGTGCCGGCCCAGCGTGCTCCCGGCTCCGGTCTGGAGTGCCTCCTCCCCACACACCCGCAGGTCTGCGCCGCCCACTCACCCTCCCTGCCCCACCTGGCTCTCAAGCCTCAGGAGCCCCCTTGCCCCTGAGCACCCCCTGCCTCCCGGCAGTGATGTGCAAACCTTGGGGATGCCAAGCCTGGTGTCCCAGGGCCAGGACTCCTGCCGGGCCAGGCTTCAGTCCGGATTCTGTCTTGCAGCTGGCCCTGGGCCATCAGTGCAGAGGGTCAAGGACATGGTATGGGCTGGAGGAGGGAAGCTCTTCACCTCTGAAAGCCCTGGAAGGAAGCACAAAAAAAGAGTGAAAGAGGGAGAGAGAGACAGAGAGAGACAGAGACAGAGAGAGATGCGGGGGAGAGAGAGGGTGAGTGGGAGCGGAGGAAGGAGGGCACCCCACTGTGCACAGCCCTGAGCTTGGGCCGGGGGGAGGGGTGGGCAGACGTGGCCTCTGGGGGCAAAGGTGAAAGTTGGCACAAAGCCTGCTGGGCTTCATGGAAAGTCTCTAACCCTGACATTTTTGGAAGTTGAGTCCACCGTTTCCCTAAAGACTAAACACGTGATGGTTTGTTACTAGCTATGCTTCTGGGTTCTCAGTGCGTTTCTCACAACCTCAGCCTAAAAGTCCAGAGAAGTCTGCAGGTTTCGGGGCTGCTCACTGCATTTGCTCTTTTGGTCCCTGATTTTGTAAACGTCCATCTCAGGGAACTCAGTTTTGGCGAGGGTAACACGCACACAGGTCTGGAAAAGGGGCTGGTCTTTGTGGCCTGTAACGGTGCGAACCGTGTATGTTTTGAAAAGAACCTACATGATTAATTTTGACTTTATTAAAAAGAAATACAAAACAGAACAAAGCCAAAACATCCTCTATAGGAGACTACTCTTACATGGCATTAAGAAAGCAAGTTACGTGAATGGATGAAGAGACAATTCTCTCTGGTTGACAGACGAGGCAAAACATGATGTACTTGCATTTGTAAATTACTCTCCTCCCCATAGTTCTCATATTGAAGGCAGAAGTACTGAAATATTAATTAGAGCTGTAAGTCATGCTCCCGGCGGCAGAACGAAGTTGGAGTCGACAGAGAGCAGGGGTCGCTCTTGAGAGAGATTGCTGGCCTGGCGGCGAGAGTGGGTGTGAGGTTGGCCTGTTTCTACAAAAGGGCCTTTTCACCCTCAAGGGAGTGGACTTTGAATTATTTGTGGGCTGTACAGAAATAGGGACCTGGCTGGTTTGTGCTTGGAACAAGTAAATGGTTTTCAAAATTCAACGAGAAATTGAGGTGTCTCACTGTCTTTGCCCCATGGAGCTGCCCTTTCAGCCGCGGCTGTCGTGGGGGCGCAGACAGAAGGCCTGGGGGTGCTGCCCAGGAAGCACTAGGCCGAGCCTGGGGTGCCAGGCACAGGGCTGCCCTGGGCACCGATCGTGGGCAGGAGGACAGCAGAGAACCACCTCTGAAGAGGAAGATGGTGCGAATCGCACGGTGCTGGTTTTACCAGCTCTGCCCAGGTGCTTTGGTGTCAGCCAGCGCTGCTCTTTGCAAACAGCCCGGAAACCGGTCTCCCTGCTCTGTTGTTGACGCCCCAAGTCATCCAGCTCTTACAAACTCATTCTCATATTAAAGAGCCTGGTTTTCCTCCCGTAGGTTCAGTTTTTTTCCCTTTTACAATCAAAGCTACGTGCACTGAAGAGAACTTCTCACTCATTGACCGTTTGATGCAGACAATTTGCAGACTGAAGGTGCTCGGCAAAGCAAGTGCCGCAGCTGTGGCTCCGTCACTGGGCGCTCGCGGTCTGCAGGCAGCGCCCATCACGTACCCTGTAACCCTCTCTATTCTCTGCTCTTTGAATAATTTATCTGCAGGAAATCCAAATTGCCAAGGCACGCTTTAACCTAGCAGAATGCTTGCCAATTTCCTCGGGAAAACTGACACACACAAAAAAAGGCGTAGATTGCATTTCAGCTGAATGCAGGAACCCGGCAATCAGACGCATCAGCCCCATTGTGCGGCCTGCATCGGAAGGCACTGCGCTCGGGCTCAGAGCAGACGACGTTTGAAGGCTCACAATGTGATGAAGTCCCCGTGACACCTGCTCCTCTCTTCACTTTAAATGTGAGCCATTGGTCCATGGGGAACCTCTGCCTTAAAAATGGAAATCATAGCAATTGTCTTCTGTGCTTTTGGAAGGCCGTAATAAACGCACAGCTCACAGCACTGTGTTCCACAGCCCAGAGTCGACAGGTTGCATAAATTACCCAGGTTTCGATTTTTCCTCCTTAACAAATCACATACATCACCGTGTGTTAGTGCTGCCACATGGGGGAGGCTCACTTTGCAAATTTCATCTTACTAATTGGGGGAATTCCTTTTTCTTTCTTCCCGGGTGGTACCATAGACATTTGTCTCTTGCTGGCTCTTAGGGACTAAAGCCCCACTTAAGACGGGGCTTCTGAGCCCCCCTCCTGCTGCCTCCCCTCCTTTCTTCTGCTATTTCTCCCGCCGCCCCTCTGACAGCCTCACACGTGGAGCCTGGGCTGCCCTGGTGTCTGTGGCCTGGGACAGGTGTGGGTTTGCTGCCTCACCCTTCTGACCACAGCCGACAGGTGGTGAGGCTGGGCTGCTCCCCGCCTGGCCTCGCTCCCTGGGAGAGGAGTGTTTTGCATGTTGTGGAGTGCAGTGTGTGTGGGATTTTACCTGCCGGCCCAGATTTGTCATGGGCGACATAGGACAAGGATTGTGCGTGATGACCCGTAGCTCCCAGGGACCTATCTGTGACCATTGTCCCCAGGCATGTCCTTTCTGTGATTGTCACTCTCCTGGGGAAGCTCCCTTGACTCCCTTGCAGGACAATGTTGTGGGCAGTGTCCGCATGGTGGCTGGTCAGAGTTAGGGAAGGTAGGTGCGTGGAGGCCTGGTGGGCGGCCAGACCCCCAAGGCTGGAGGACACGGGGCCTGGGCCTGTTTCCAACTGGATGACCCTCGTGTGCTGGGGCAGTAACGCCTTCTGCTGAGTGGGCAGCCAGGCTCCGGGTTCAGGAGCAGCTGGCTCACCTGGCATCACTGGTGGTGACTGTGTCTATGGCAGGTGACTGCCCTGGTGCCTTAGCATCTGCCACACCAGGAGACAGTGAGCATGACTCCTCGACAGGCCCGGAGACCCTCATGTTACAAAACACCAACATTCGTGAGGATTCTGGGGGCAGACCCCACGCTCCTGCTTTTGCTGGCAGGTGCAAACCTGGGCATGGTGGGAGGGCCAGGTGCACCGCAGCCCCTTTGCAGGGGGCCAGGGAGATGCCGGCAGGACACTCTGAGCTGGGTGGTCTCTGTCCAGCAGCACCTCCCCACATCCTCCCACCTGCTGCTCTTGGCCCCGGGCCTCTCCTGTCCTGTAAGCCCACCCTTGGCATTCTAGGCCACAGAAGCAACTTCACCGTCAAAGCTTGAGCCAGAAAACGGCCAGACATCCCTGATGGCTCTGTACTTGGAAAGTGCAGGCTGGGTTTTCTTGTTAACATCACAGTTGTCTTTTGCTTGCAGATGAGCTTAGAAAATGAGGACAAGCGAGCTCGCACCCGATCCAAGGCCCTCCGAGGTGAGTACGACCCTCCCCTCCTGGCTGGTCCCGGCCGTGAGTCCCTGGCCCTTGGCTGCTGCCTTCTCTGACGCCGTAGGTGCCGCTGCCTCCAACAGTTTTCCTCAGGAGAGCAAGCCCCGCAGCAAGTGCTCAGGGAGGCCCTGGGCACCGGGGGCCTCAGGCCTCTTCAGCCTCTTCCACCCTCAGGGCTGCTGGGCTTCGAAGCCGGCATCTAAGCGGACTGCCGAGGGGCTTTGGACCAGACATACCTGCCTGGGGCAGAGATGCGGAGACAGACCCAGCTCCACAGAGCGGGAGGAGCAAAGCTCAGTTATGAGACCCTTCTGTCTGGAGGCGAGAGGCTGCCGGCCTTCGGTCCCCTGGCCTCCTCCCCTGGGAGGTCAGCCTGGGTGCTGACGGGGATCGGGAGGCTAGGGTTGAGCCGGCGGTAGGGTGTGGAGGAGAGGGGCCAAGGCTCTGCTCACTGTGCTAGGACTCGAGCCCCTGCCCTTGGCCAGTGTCACTTCTTTGGCATCTGGGGGGCTTCCTGTTGTGTCTGTGGAGTGGCCAGGGGCTCCGGCATCTGCGCGTCCTCACCGGCAGTGCCCAGCACTGGCCGGCCACTTGACCACATGTCCTCTCTCTGCCCAGCTTGGTCTGGTGGGTCACGTTTCCTGGCAAAAGCTGATTTCTGTCTGCAGTTGGAGAGAGAGACTGTCCCTGGCCCTGAGGGCCCAGAGAGCCTGTACTTGTTCCACCTGCAAAACTGCGGGGCCCACAGGGGAGGGCCTGGAGTGAGTCCTGGCTGCAAGAAGCGGCTCATGTCCTTGACCTCGGACACTCTAGGGGTCAGGAAAGGGCGGGGCCCTGAAGAAAGAGTTCAGTCCCCCTAGAATCACCCCCACTTGTCCTTGGCAGACCTCTCAGCTGTTGACTCAGTTCATGCTGTTAGGCCAACACGCCTTTGAAATCCAAACTCTCATGTGTGTTTTCCCTGTTTCTTTCTCTTACCCAGGACCCCCAGAGACCACAGCCGCAGACCTCAGGTAAGGAAGTCTTCCCGTTAGCCCACGCACTGCCCTTGTGCCTGTGACCCTGTACAAGTCCTAGGTGTCCCCAGTGGGGTCTTCTCGGCTTGACCAAATGCCCCTCTGTAAGCCCCTGCTTTTCCCAAGGAGGCTGCCTTCCTCCTGGCCACGTGTCCAGCTATCTTGGCTCTGTCTCTGCCTTTCTTACCCCTGTCCTGGCCCCATCATGAGACGTCCCAGCCTCAGAGCAGGATGCAAGCATACTCACACCTGGCTACCTCCAGGACCTGGACTGTCACCACCATCCCCCCGACTTGTTCTCACAAGGGCTTCTGTGCCCGATGGTTGGAGGTCCAATGCGGCCAGAGATGAGAGATCAGGGTCTTCTACATCCTGGGTCTTCCACGACTCGAGATGCAAACACTGGTTTTGTGTGCTGATGATCTGGCGGCCTGGACTCTGTGACGGTTTCCTTCCCACTTCTTAGGGGTAAAGATTCTCATTAATCTGTGAACAAACCCAGGGCAGGGACGGTCTTATTCTTCACCGCACAGTTGTGGAGTGGATGGCTTCTGCCAGTCAGGAAAATGAGAGGACTGCAAAGTTCACCTCGAAACCTTGCACAGAGGTGGAACAGGAAGACAGTGTCCCCTAGCCCTGGAGGCTACAACTTAGAGACGGAGGGCGAGGGGCGTGGGGTGGGCCCGGGTGCCCTGAGCCCCCAGCTTTTTAGGGGCCGCTCATTTCAGTCTTGGTCTCTGGGAATCTCGTGGAAGCACCACCTGACAGTGCTATCATTCCATTTTGGAAGTGGGGTTAAAGTTTATCCAACCAGAAGAGCTGAATCACATGCTCTACTTCTGGAAGCCCAACCCTGGGTCACAGCGTGGGAGGGGTGGGGTGACCCGCAGCCAAACCAGGTCACTTGCCAGTGCTTCTGGCCATCAGTGCCTGCGGGTGCTCCCCGGACCCTGCAGGACCCGCTCCCTGGAGGGGAGGCACCACCTGAGGGCTAAACTGCTGAAGAAGCAGAAATTACGAGGTCGCCCGATGCTCGGAGGGCCCAGGAAAAGGGAGGAGGCACCACCTGGCATCTGCCTGGGGACACACTGGGGCTTGGGGTGGGGAGGCCACTGGCGAGGGAGGTACTCGTGCCCCGTTGACTCAGAACCTCACAGCCCACAGTGTCCCCCACCCCAGCTCATTCTCCCTTGACCAACCCAGGTGCAGCTCCCGGGAAGACACCTGTGCTCTCGGCACCTGCCCTGAGCTGCTGTCTCTGACCTCTGGAGCCACCGTGTTTTCCTGTGCCCCAAAGTTAACACCCCGAGGGCCTAAGAGAAGAAACGGGTTTAATAGTTTTTCCTTCATACCAGTGGAAGGACTGACGATGCTTCAGTGTGTGCTCTAGTGGGGGTCCGCCTGCTGCCACAAAGCCTGGAGTGGCTCTGCCAGAGGCGAAGCTTAGGGAGGATCAGGGCTGGGGCTGG
>RJWJ010023057.1:0-26224 GCA_004363605.1 Indri indri
CTTAGTCTTGATAACCTAAGAGAGATTTTGTACCTTCTGTTCCCCCAACTTTGCACTCTCCAGGGTTGGAGGTCCTGGCCCCCTGCATTGTTGCTCTTTTGCCAGGGGACATGGTAAGAGTCCCATAAAACAAGTTACAGCTGCTGTGTAACAAGCCACCCCAAACTTAGGTGCTTTAAGACAATACTTTATTATCACGTCTTAAAGTTCTGTGGATTGATAGCCTCGGCTCAGCCAGGCAGATCTTGCTCGGGGTGTCTCATGTGCTTATAGTCAGAAGTCAGCTGGTATAAGTGCTCCTTTCTCTCTAAATCCTCACCGGCATTCATTGTTTTTTGACTTTTTAATAAAGACCATTCTGATCTTTATCAGGTAAGGTGATATCTCATTGTGGTTTTAATTTGCATTTCCCTGATGTTTAGTGATGTTGAGCATTTCTTCATATGTTTGCTGGCCATTTGTCTATTTTATTTTGAAAAACTTTCATGACATTTGCCCACATTTTAATGGGGTTGTTTGTTTTTTTTCTTGATGATTTGTTCAAATTCTTTGTAGATTCTGGATATTAGCCCTTTATCAGATGTATAGTTTGCAAATATTTTCTCCCATTCTGTAGGTTATCTATTTACTCTGTTGATATTTTTCTTCCATTCTGTAGGTTGTCTATTTACTCTGTTGATTATTTCCTTTGTTTTGCAGAAGCTTTTTAGTTTAATCAAGTTCCATTTATTTATTTTTGTTGTTGCTGTAATTGCCTTTGCAGTCTTAGTCATAAATTCTTTTCCTAGGCCGATGTCTAAAAGAGTTTTTCCTATGTTTTCTTCTAGAATTTTAATGGTTTCATGCCTTACATTTAAGTCTTCTGGCCATCTTGAATTAATTTTTGTGAGTGGTGAGAGATAGGGGTCCTGTTTCATTCTTCTGCATGTGGCTATCCAGTTTTCCCAGCACCATTTATTGAATAGGGCTTCCTTTCCCCAGTGTATGCTATTGGCTGCTTTGTCAAAGATCAGTTGGTCGTAAGTAGATGGTTTTATATCTGGGTTCTCTATTCTGTTCCATTGGTCTACATCTCTATTTTTATACCAGTACCATGCTGTTTTGGTTATTATAGCCTTACACATTGTTGGTGAGACTGCAAGTTAGTACAACCTCTATGGAAAACAACATGAATATTCCTCAAAGAAATAGATGTGGACTTACTGTTCAACCCAGCGATCCCACTACTGGTTATCTACCCAAAGAAAAAGAAGTCATTTTATAAAAAAGACACCTGCATTTGAATATTTATTGCAAAGATATGGAATCAACCTAAGTGTCCATTAATTCATGAGTGGATTAACAGAATGTGGTATATATATACCATGGAGTACTGCTCAGCCATAAAAAAGAATGAAATAATGTCTTTTGCAGCAACTTGGATGTAATTGGAGCCCATTATCCTAAGTGAAGTATCTCAGGAATAGAACAACAAACACCAAATGTACTCTCTAATAATTGGGAGCTAATCGATGGGCACACATGGGCACAAAGAGATGTAAAGGTCATAGAAAATCAAGAATGGAGGAGAGGGGTGGAGGGGAGGGACAAAAATCTACCTGCCAGGTACAATGAACACCATTTGGGTGACGGGCACACTAAAACCCCCAACTTAAGCATGATAAAATGTATCCATATAGTGAAAACATTTGTACCTCCTTAATATTTTGAAATAAAAAAAAGAAGTTGGCTGGGCGGGAGTCATCTGAAGACTCAGTTGGGCATGACATCCTAGATGGCTTCTTCACTACATGACTGGACCTTGAGGTGGGATGACTGAACAGCTGAGGGCTGACTAAGCATCTCTCTCTACATTTGGCTTCCTCACAGCATGATGGTATTAAATAATAAAGTCGTGGAACTGCTTGCATGGTGACTGCCTTCCTGCAGAGTAAGTATTCTAAGAGTCCAAGAGAGAAACTGCAAAGCTGCTTTTGACTGAGCATCCGAAGTCATGTTATATCACTTATACCACATTCTTTTGATTATAGTCAAGTCACAGAGCCAGCCCAGATCAAGGGGAGGGGATTACACAAAAGTCTGAATATTGAGAGGCACGGCTCATTGAAGGCCATCTTTGGAGACTAGCTGTCACAGTTGCCTTGAATATATTCTGAATAGAGATTCTTACATTAATAACTCTTCTTTTGCCACTAAATATTTATAAAGAACCTACAGTGTGTGTAGCAACTGAATGTAAGTAGAATTAACAAAGAAGGCATTGTGCCTTCCTCAAAGTTTGTGCACTCTACCATGAAATATTCATATTAACACTAAAGCTAAGAGTAGGCTGGGAATCCTAGAAGTGAGAATTAATGTACTGGTACTGATGGACAATGTGTGTGTTACAGCTCTCTGAGGTGAAATAAATAGATTGATAATGGGCTTCTGTATATAGTTGTATCAACAATAAAAAGATGGAATACTTTCCTAGTGCAAAATTTTTACAACCCAATGATCCTTAATCTGGTAACTCATTCCTCATAAGGCTCATTCCTCATAAGACCTGCTTACCTCAAAGAATTGTTTATGAGGATACATTAAAATAAGTGTCAGAAAGGACCTTGTAAACTATAAACAATGATATGAATGTAAAAGACAGTTATTATCTTTTCAAAAAGAACTTATGATAGGCGTGATATAAATATTAGTTAAATAAATGAATTAGAAGATAAAACATATTCTTCAGACAAATTTAATATATGATTAGCTGAGCTGCTGTTCTTTTTCAAGTTATAATATTATTGCTCACTCAGCCTCATTATACTTGCCAATTTTTGAAGGTTGTGTCTTAATCCTTTTTTTGTCCAAGATTCACGGCTTGATGTGAAAAAAAGCAGATGAAGGGAAAATGAAAGTCAGAGAGACAGTGTCATGTTTAGGTGATAAATAACATCCTTTACTTATTTATACATGCATCAGATCTTTATTCATTTGTTGAATAATTCAAAATCCTGGGCTTCTTGATACTTATATTCTGGGGGATAGACAGACAAATACACAATATAATGTCTGTTAATGATGACTGCCATGAAAAAATAAAATAGGGTTGGGGAAAGGGGTAGGTTGGGTGGGCACTATCTTATTTAGATTTGAAGGAAAGACCTCTCTGAGGAGATGACATTTGAGCAGTGACTGAATTGATATGATGGAGGGACCCATCTGGGGCAAAACCATTCAAGGGCAAAACTCAGAGGCGAAGCCTGTTGGCAATCAGGGAACATCTAGACTATTCTAGGGTACGAGTGGCCACAAAAGAGTGAGACAGGTGAAGAAAGAAAGTATTCAGTGAAGTTGAGAGTTTCTATTTGTTATATTCTGTATGATACTGGAGATACCAAGGTGAATGAGACACAATCTCTGTCCTCGAGGAACAGAGTGTCCTAGAGGAAGCAGGCATTGTAATATAATGGGATAATTGCTATGCTGGAGGTGGGTACAAAGTTCAAAGGCAGCCAGAGGAGAAAGAGCCTAAATGTGCCTGGAAGATCAAGGACGGCTTCAGAGAGGAGATGTCAGGGGACCATAAGGAGGTGGTGGTGATGAGGTTGGACACACTAAGCAGAAGAATGGGTGCAGGCAGGGATGAAGGCAAGAGAGACGGCAACGCATGACATTTCCTGAGTTTGGTAGTTTGATATTTCTAGAGTGTCGATGCTGATGAGAAGGATGCCAGGAGTTGAAGCTGGATTGGTAGCCAAGGGCACATAATTGTAGCTTGGGCTTGTGCGCTGCCAAGTCTGAAGAATTTTGAGAAATGGAGTAAAATAACTGAATTTGCTTTTTACACAGAGCCATGAGGCAGCTGTTTCAATAATGGTGGTGCCATTAACAAAGACAAGAAGTAGAGGTAGAAGAGCTTGGAGTAGGGAAGTGAAGAGATGATGGGCTTCAGGCATGTACAGTTTAGGTTGCCCAAGGGTCATCTGACCAAGAGGCAGTTGGATGTATAGGTCTGGAGCAAAATCAAGGTTGGAGGCATAACCATCAGGCATTAGTTGTAATCATGGTGTGGGCAGAGAAGTAGACTAAAGTTGGAGCCAGAAAAACAGCAACATTTAAAGCAGGAGGGAGAGGAAAGTTGACTCTGTAGGAACCGCCATAGTAGCACTGAACACACTGTGCTCTGATGTTCTATTTACGAGCCTGACTTCCCAAGTGGACTGTGAATGCCTTGAAGGAAATAATTACAGCTCATCTTTTTTTGTGTGTGTTTGTATTTCTAGCAACTGTCCTAGGGCCTTGCACATGGGGCACTTAATATATGTGTATTTAAATGAATGAATAATTAATGAAAGGACTCTATGACTTGACATTTCTGTTTGGAAGTTCCATTAGTTAGTGAGACATTTCACAGCAGTAGTTCTTTGTGTCTTTTTACTTTTGTTGCTTTTTTATTACATAAGGAACACACATTTATTGAGGAGAAATTAGAAAAAAGGAAAGCTAAAAATATTACCCTTAATCTCACTAGTAGGAAAAACAATTGTGAACATTTTCACATCTATCCTTTCAGACCACTGCTGTCAACAGAAATACAATGTGAACTACATACATAATTTTAATTATTTTAGTAACTACATTAGAAGCAAGTATAAAGAAATATATATAATTAATTTTAATAATACATTTTATTTAATCCAATACACCCAAAATATCATTTCAACACATAGTCAATATAAAAAATATGAGTGATACTGTTTATATTCTTTTCTTCATATTATATCTCTGAAATCTAGTGTATATTTTACACTTATAGCACATCTCAATTTGGACTAGCCACAATTCCAGTGTTTAATAGCCACATCTACTTAATGACTATGTACTGGGTGGCACAGTTCAAAATTCTTTATGATATGTGTATATACAATGATAGAATTACACATTAAATTATAATCCTTGCTTCACAACAATCAGGTCATATAAAACCTACAGTTTCATAACTTTTTAAAATAAAAATGTTAATGTTAGAATAGTTTTGGATTTATAGATAAATTGCAAAGATAGTACAGAGTTCCCATAAACTTCAAATCTGTTGTCTCTTCTTATTAACATCTTACAACAGCACATATGCCACACTTAATGAACCAATATTGGTACATTGTTATTAACTAAAATTTATACTTTATTTGATTTACTTCAATTTTTATGTAATATCCTTTTTCTGTTCCAGAATCCCATCTAGGATACTATATTATGTTCAGTCATCATATCTTAGACTCCTCTTGGCTGTGATAATTTCTCAGACTTTTTTGTTTTTGATGACCTTGATAGTTTTGAGGGATACTGGTCTGTATTTTGTAGAATTTTCCTCAGTTGGGATTTATCTGATGATTTCCTCATGATTGCACTAGGGTTATGGGTTTCTGGGAGAAAGACTGCATAGGTAAAACGCCATTTCTCATCACACCGTATCAAGGTTATTATATAATTAACATGACTTATCCCTGTTGGCATCAGCTTGGATCACTTGGCTGAGGTTGTGTTTTCAGATTTACCACTGGAAAATTACTCTTTCTTACCCCTTTCCATACTGTGCTCTTTGGAAGGAGGTCACTGCGTGTGGCCCACATTTAAGGAGTGGGGAGTTAAACTCCATCTCCTTAAGTGTGGAATGTCTACATAAATTAATCGGAATTCTTTTGCATGGGAAATTTGTCTATTCTCTCCCATTTATTTATTCAATCATTTATTTATTTTAGTATTGACTCATGGATATTTATTTTATACCTTGGATTATTACTCAATACTACTTTATTTTATTGCTTCAATTGTTCTGGCTTTGGCCAAAGGAAACTTTTTCAGTTGGCTCTTTTGTCCCTTTGACATACTCCTATCATTGTGGTATTTTTTTCTTTGTGTTTGAGCACTCACTCACTTCCTGGCTCTGTAAGTTTCTCCAGGCTTACATTATATATTCTCTGCCCCTGCCCTAGAATCAGCCATTTCTCCAAGGAGCTCTGGTTCCTTTTATTGGAAAATGGTATTAGAAACCAAGTTCTGGGATCTAGCCATGCTTGCTGCTCCTGGGGTGTCTTTGCTTTTCAGCTGGCAGAACAAGGAAGTGTATTTCTGTATCATCCATTTGTATTTATATTAAGCCAAACATGACTTCAGCAACTTTTTTCTACTTACTGATATACTTCACAAACATTTTTTCATGTCAACAAATATTTATAAATTGCTTCATTTGACAATAGTGTTACATTATGTGGATATGCCAAAATTTATTTAACCAATTCATTATCATTTGCACATTTATACTGTTTACAATTTGTGGTATTATTCACCACATTCTGAGAAATATCCTTATATGTGTATTTTTATTAAATATCAAATTCTTTCCTAAGCATAAGTCTCTAAAACTTCAGTGACTGGGTCAAAAAGTGTGATCATTCTTAAGACTGACACTTACTGCCCAAATTTCCCTCAAAAAAGTTGTAAATTGTGTTTCTGCCAGCAGTGTACTAGAATGTCAACACATATTATGATCTTTGCCAATTTGATTGGCAGAAAATAGTCCCTGACTGATCTCAAAAATACTTTGATTATGTAGTGCTGGACACTTTTTGTATGTTTATTAGTCATTTATAGTCTTCTTTTGCGAAATGCTTGTTAACTTCCACTATCATTTTGTTCTATTTGTATTCAATATATTTTTAATGATTTGGAAATATTTTGTATACTAATGATATGCAGCTTTTGCTTTGAATTATATTTTAAGTACTTTCTACTTCATCACTTATCTTTTAATTTTATTTACAGTGTTTTTAATATTCAGATGTTTAAAAATTTATTTAGCCAAATCTGTCAGTTTTATCCTTTATAATTTCTGCATGTCATTTTTACGAAATACTTCTAGTTTTTCTAAGTTATATAAATAGTCATCTATATATTCTTCCAGAACTTTTATAATTAAAAAAATCATAAATCTTTTGTATTTGGAATTCATTTGCTGAGGTAAGGCTCTAACTTAATGGATTTCCAGATGGTTATTCAGGTGTCTTCCAACACTTTATTGACAAGCTGTTCTGGTTTGATATGCTAACTTTAACATATGCAAAATTCTTGTAACTCGAGTCTCTTATAATTTTCGATTTAATGATTCTATCGGTTGGTCTGTCTATTTACCCTTGTATTGGTATCTTATTATTTTAATTAGCATAGGTTTAGAACATGGTTTAACATCTGATATGGCAAATATTCCATTATTGGCTCTATACCTCATTTATTCTTCCTGATAACCTTTAAAACCATTTTTACAAGTTACAAAATAAAAATACTTTTACTGTTTTGGTTGGAAATGTGTTTAAATTTATGGATTTATTTGGCAGAGAGTTGAGTCTGTGGGTAGGTAGAGCATTTATTTGAAGACCATGGACTATAGAAGAAGAGACATTAGGTTATAAGGAGCACTGACGATGGTTTTATGAAAGATTTTCCTAGTTATTGAGCTTTCTGTACCCTCCTTACTGCTCCAAATGAGCTGGGAGAAATGAACTAAATCCACGGTTCAATGTACAACAGCTGGAGGAGTTGTTTCCTCCCTGAACTCCTGCAGTGATTGGAGGTCTTTTTAAAGTGTTTGTTCAGCTGGGATATTTTACTCGTTGTGTTTATGCATAACAATGTCTCCTAACCCAGCTGTTCCACAACAACAGTGAAAACAAAAAACCAAACAAAACACCACCCTCCCCGCAAATAGTCTTTTGCTATTATTAAACATGCATGGTGTGAAAGCTCTGTGCTAAGTAACGTGAGGAATTACAAAACAACAACAAAACAAAAAAACATAACTAACGTCTTTGTCCTCAAGGGGTTTTCAGGCCAGAGGGGAAGATAAGAAGGTATAGATAGAAGCGCAATACAAGGCAAGCAGTGTTAACTACAATGACTGGTACGCAGTAATAGTGCATTGCGGAGGGAGAGGCAGTGGTGTGTTGACAAGTCAGCTTTCTTAGGGGTAAAAGCCCTGATTATAGCCCTTGTTGATTTCCGTGGTATAAATATTTTCACCATGCCTGTTTTCATGCTGCCAACACAACATCACTGACGGTGGAATTGGGAAGAGATGCGCACACTCAGCTCCCCAGCAGGTACTAGCTGGCCCAGCGTATCAGCCGAGATCGGAATGATGTTTAACTGAGGATTATCCCCAAAGCACCATGGGAGAGGGATGAAAAGGCTTTGAAGGATGGAGAGTTTCAAAAGGTAGAAATGGGGAGTGAACATATTGCAAAGAAAACAAATAGCAGGAGCAAAATTTTGGACTTGGGAACAACATAGTCTCCCAGGGAATCTGGAAGCTTTGAGTAGGCAAGGTTCTTTGGAGGGACACTTCAGGGAGATCACTCTGACAGCACTAAGCAGGGAGAATCTGAGCAGGAAGAGTGTGAAAGGGAGAGAATAGTTAAATGTAATAATACAAGCATAGGTGTTAAATCTGTCCCTTCTTACCACACTGGGTAATGTGGGAGTAAAGGGCCGAACAGCCCATCTAATCTGAACAGTTTGAGGAGTTTCTTTTTGAACTGTAAGAAGACCAAAAAAAAAAAAAAAGTAACTTAAAAGTATTTTGTTCGGTTAGTTTATTTTACCCAGCATTATCTTTATTAGTTTTTTTTTTTTTTTTGTATTTTTAGAGACACGGTCTGGCTCTGTTGCCCAGGCTGGAGTGCAATGGTAAAATCATAGCTCCTCCTTAGGCTCCCAAAGAGCTGGGATTACACGTGTGAGCCCCTGCACCCAGCCAGTATTTTTAAGTTGGTCTCCTTGGATTGCAAGTGATAGAAAATCCAACCTAAAATAGTTTAAGAAAAAAATGAATTGTGTTGCATTGTTTTGTCTCACCTATATTTCGCCCCCCC
This sequence comes from Indri indri, assembly GCA_004363605.1. Lineage (NCBI taxonomy): Eukaryota > Metazoa > Chordata > Mammalia > Primates > Indriidae > Indri > Indri indri. Next base: position 8,907 of record RJWJ010023057.1, read on the forward strand.
CCCGCCCCTTTTTTTTGAGACAGAGTCTCTCTTGCCCAGGGTAGAGTGCAGTGGCTTCATCATAGTTCACTGCAATCTCAAACCCCTGGGCTCAAGGAGAACTCCTGACCTCAAGGGATCCTCTTGCCTTTGCTTCCCAGAGTGCTAGGATTACAGGTGTGAGCCACCACCTATATCCCCTTTGCCTAAGGGTTTTCTCCTGCTGCCATGGCCTGCTTGGCAGCCCTAAGTGCCGGAGTGGAGGGTGGGTGGGGAATTAATGCTCCTGTCTCCAGGAAGTGCCCTCAAGCAATGACATACAGGACTTTTGGAGTATCAACACCCTGGCTCTTTGGCCCTCAGATGGGGTAACTTGAGGCAAATGTTTCTCACTGGTTCCTGAGTTTCCCAGGCAGGATTAGGCTCCATTTGCCCACACTGGTAGCTGGCTTAATAACTCCCTCGCACTGGCTGACTTTCCTCCTAGTCTTTCTTTCCACGTTTCCTGGGATCACCTCCCAACTTTTCACACCCTAGCCCCTCATCTCCCCAGCGGCATTCCTAACAGTAGTTCCACATGAAGTTCTGGGATACGGGCTTGGGTCATGTGCTCATCCTTGGACATACCACTGCGGTCAGAGAGATGAACTATGTCAATTGGTGGGGCTGTCCAAGGGTTGGGTAGGCCTCATCCAAACCGAAATATGGGTAAGAAGAGGGGAGGCTTGGTTTATGCAGGAAAAACCCGTCAACGTATTGTCACCAGAAAAGGGGAAATGGATGTCGGGCAGGCAGAAACATCACATGCACACCTCAGTTGGCTTTGCTATCATCCTTAGGCACTAGATTCAGAGATGAAAATGCTCTTGAGGCTGGGGTCTTGTAACCACAACTCTGTATTTCTTTGATGCTAAATGTGAGATAATTGTTCCTAGAACAACCATTAAATTCCTCTGTAGACTCACCAGTTCCATCCATTGGCTTTGTGTCCACCCTCTTCCTGTCCTGGGGTTGGTTTCTCCTAGGCTCCTGGAGCAGGCGATGGCTCGTGCTGAGTTCCAGGGTTTTGTGTAAGGCTCTCTCTGTTACTGCTCTCATCGTGGAATCTCTGGTAGTACAGAAGTCGACAGCCGCGTCTCTAGGAGTCAGGGCTGAGATGGTGAGCTTCAGGACTTTGCCTTCTAAAACACGGAAGAATATCATCCTTCCCTTGAGTTTCTGTTTTCAGAATACAGATAAATGAGGTAAGTCATCTCTCTACTGGATGGCTGTCGATACCAGTACATCACAAAGTAAGGAAAACTGACCATCAGTTTGCAGTCTCTGGTCCCAGATTCCCCCTCTTGTTTATATAGCACATTTGTAGATTGATTGATACTCTGAATATCACTGGAATCTGTAGAAAAGAAAAAAAATATATGACTTTGCTGACATTTCTCATAAGGAAGCTGTCACAAATAGCCAGGTGATGACCCAGAAAATGAACTGGAGAAAAGCACAGTCAAATTCTATTCCAACTTCTTTCTCGAACCTCTCCATGCCCCAGGCTCTGGGTTGACAGGTTCCCCACCAAGCAGACGAAGGCTGTGACTGTGCACAAGAGAGCAGGCAGTCCGGGAAGCACTGTTGGGACTCTTCCCTCTGCATATGTGTGTGTGTGTATCTATACAGGATGTATATATATATCCTTCCATTCCCCCTACCTAAAAGAAGTAAAGACACTGCCAGTGACCCTACTGACTTTCTCCACATTATTTCTGGGAGTTGCTATTTCTGGATATAGAAACATGATGGGTGTGGAACAGTTGGGAATAGGTGGAAGGAGGAGAGTAACAGTCCTTGAACCACCCCTCAGATATGCTAGTCTTTAATCTTATAAAGTGGCTTTCTGGGTGGTCCTGGCATTCTGAGATGAAGTTTGGTGTACCAGGTAGGGAATCCTGGCAAAGTTTCAGTAAATACAGCTCTATCTGCTTTATATTAAGGGGAGATGCCTCCCAGATTCTGGCGTTAGATTGTCTGTCAGGGTTACTTCTCAGTGTTTTTGTCAGTCTTCATGAATTTTTGTATTTTCCTGCATCAGTAAAAAGAAAATTAAAAACAAAAACAAAAACACTGCCACTTGGAGTTCCTTACCTATAGGTTTCTCCACTATGGTGCTTACTTCATTTATCCCCAATATTTTTGGCACCAGGGACTGGTTTCATGCAAGATGACTTTTCCACTGACAGGGTGGGGGAGGCAGGCGGGATACTTTCGAGATGATTCAAGCATTACATTTATTGTGCAGTCAAACCTCTCCGCAAATGATAATCTGTATTTACAGCTGCTCCCCAGCACTAGCATCACCGCCTCAGCTCCACCTCAGATCATCAGGCATTAGATTCTCAAAAAGAGATTCTCTAAAATGTTAAATGAAAAGGAACCAGGACTGAATGAATCTGAAAATTTTCAATCTCTTTAAATGGAAAAAGATGCTAAAATTAGGACTGTGGCAGTGAGGAAAAGCTGAGGGTGTGAGCATACAATCTTTTATGAAAACCTCACAAAGATTACAAAGTGAGAATATTCAGTTGTACAAAGAGCTTTTTAAAGTGATTAAGGATGTGCCTCATGGATCCTCTCAATCAAACCATAGGACCTCTAGGAAGCTTAAGAGTATTGTCCTCAGCTGTCTGAGCATGAGCCAAAGATATAGTTTGTCTGGAAAAGATCTGTGGGTGTGGCTTTTTCTGATGGTGCGAACTTCATTAAAATCCATGGGAGACACATAAAGTTCTTGGGAAAATTATTTCAGTAGAAACACTACTGGCTTGGACTGAAAGGTACAGAGAGAGTCCAAAATGAAAGGAGGCTATCAGACCCCCAAATTTCTACTGGCAGGAAACAGGCTGATGGAATGACTCAACTGCAAACATGTGTTATGTTACCTTTCATGAAAGAGGAAGGGTGACTTAAAGAGTAGAGCTGAGAATTATTCCTAGGCCTTAAAACCTAATCAAAGAACTCTCAACATTTTCCCAGCTGGATTTCAGAACTGATATGGACCAGTGACTCCTTTTTATCTTTCTTCCCCTCCCCCAAAAAGTCTACAGCTGTTATCCCATGCCTTCCTAGTTATGCCTGTTCCAAAATTGTAAGATGGCTATATTGGGGGCATATCACTTCTCTCTTTAGTTTTATGGGTTGACAGATGGAGAGGAATTGTACCCCAGGAGCTGTTTTCGACAGATTATACCTAGGAACTGCGTTTGAACTTAGACGTAACTGACTTTGAGCTGAAACTATATGGAACACTATTCTTGAGACCTTCAGGGCTCTGTATGAAAGTATTTTGCAAATGGTAGGAATGTGAATCATTGAGGGCCAGATGTTGGGCTGTGATGGATAGATAGATCTCTGCCTCCTGGTGTCCATGCCCTTGAACAATCCCCTCTTGAGCATAGGAGGGTCCCGTGACTTGCCTCTAACCTATAGAATATGCAAAGGTGATGGGCTCTCACTCTATTATTATTATTCTACATTAGAAAAGACTCTGTCTTAGCAAACTGGAAGGAGAGTTTCTCCTTGTTGGTTTGATGACATAAGCAGTCATGTGGAGGAAGCCCTTGTGACAAAGAAGCTGCAGGGGACTCTTAGAACTTTGGGCAACCTCCAGGACATAAGGATGGCCTCCCACTGACAGCTAGCAAAATGCCGGGGTCTCAGTCATGCAGCTGCAGGGAATGAATTCCACCAGCAACCTGAGTGAGCTTGGGAGTGCATTCTTTCACAGTCAAGCCTTCAAATAAAAACTGAAGCTCAGGCAATACCCTGATTGGAGCCCTGTGAGATCCTGAGCAGAGGACACAGTTAAGCTCTGCCTAGATTCCTGATCCATGGGAACAGTGAGATAATAAAATGTGTACTGTCTTAAGCCACTAAGTTTGTGACAATTTATTACATAGCAATGGAAAACTAATGCATTTTGCATCATTTATTTTAAAAATGTCAAGAATATATGATGATATATATGTCTCATACCAGCCAAGATAGAATCTATTGGTTGAACTATTGGTTATAAGAGGCATTCCATGGTAATTTTTGGAAGAGGCTGCAGGAGGGATTGCTGATCAGACACCATTTTAAACCACAAGTTAAAAAGTTTCTAACAGGGAGTATTTGAGTAGGGGAAGAGTAAGATCTGTCATGTGAATCACAAAGATTAAATAATTTTTATAGGAGGCAAGTATAGTAGGAGAGATGAGAGCTCTAGTTTTTAACCTGTTTGTGCATGAGGGACCCCCTTTGAACTGCTGACCACAGTAGCGAACCCATTCCCACTGATAGGCATGAAAACCACAAAATGTAGGGGTGAAGCTTCCTGATATTGGAACCACGTAACCTGAAATCCCATATAAGGAGCTGAACTAGAGGCATTAAAAATAGTTAAGTGGCTTCCATAGTGATCTCCATGAAATTAATTAGAGCTGAGTTAGGTTTCTGTTGGGTGTGTGAATAGTCAAAATGGTATTTATGTAGACATGGAAAATTATGATTGAATGTGGTGGCAAGGGAAGGCAGAGAGTCAGTGATGACATGCAGATTTCATTTTTGTTTTCTGGAAAAATAATGGTGTCATCAACAGAAATACTGCATAAACAGAATAAGAGAAAGACTGAGAGAAACCACGAGTAAACCTCTATTACTTCTAGATATTAGACTTAGAGATTTTTAAAGATTCTGTCTCTCATTTACTAGCTGCAGTTACTCTGTGGCCCTGAGCTTTTGGTCATTAGAACTTGGGGTTTGTTTATTGCTCTGTAAATGTCCCTAACGGGAGGCTGTTTCTGGGAAGAGAATGGCCCTCTTGCCATCTGTCATGGACTGAACTGTACCTTCCTAAAATTCATATGTTGAAGCCCTAACCCCCAATGTGACTGTACTTGGAGATATGGCCTTTAAAGAAGTAATTGAGGTTAAATGAGGTAATAAGGGTGGGGTCTTAATCCAACAGGACTCAGTCTTTAAAAGAAGAGGAAGAGAAGCCAGGGATGCCCAGGCACAGAGAAAAGGCCATGTGAAGACACAGAGAGCAGATGACCATTTTTAAGCCAAGAAGAGAAGCCCCAGGAAAAAACAAACCTGCGGACATCTTGATCTCGGCCTCCTAGCCTCCAAAACTGTGAAAAAATAAATGTTTGTTGCTTAAGCCATGCAATCTGTAGTGTTTTGTTACGGAGCCCTAGCAGACTGATGTGCCACTCATCCAGGGAAGCCCAAACTCAGGCCCTTCCCAGATGTCCCAGGTTTTATGTTCACTTTCCATGTGTTGCTGAGACCCTCTCAGTATGAGAGTATATCTGAGAGTGAGATCACAAATTGGGGGTCCTTGCTTTTTGGCATTAGGAGAGACAGTGATACTGAGAGTGTGATAGATTTTGAATGGCACATCTACCTGTATTTTAGGAAATATCTATCACATGGAAGTGAAAACAATTGCTATTCATGTTTCCTTGATCTCTCTCAGCTGCTTTCTGGCTTATTCACCTTTATACCACTGGTACTGACCGCAGTGTCTGTCACATGGTAGATAAATAGGTCTGCAATGAGTGATTCCCTCAGCTCAACATTACCTATTATCCCCAAAGTTTACTCCAGTCAATAGGAATTCCCATTATGGAGGCTCCTATAGAGATTCCTAGCAGTGCTCCTAAGCTCTAAGAGATGGCTGTGGTAATTTTGCTGTGAAAGTGTTGATGAAAGCAACAGCTGCCAGAAAATGGTGTTTCCCAGGCACTGCCATTGCTGTTAGCACAACTTAATTCATCCTGGGTTTCTCTCTTTCTAGAATAATTCTCACATCCCAGATCTGCATAGCAGCCCAGTCACACTGTAAGATTGGCCTTTATAAGGCATCTAATGATAGAGCTATTTTGTTTTAAATGTGGCAGTACATAGATTTCCAAAGAATTTCCTAGAAGTCTGATAGAGCTGCATAAGGAAGGCAAGGTTGCCTAGTTTCATATCATGTCACACTATATTAGTTGCTGTTCCCAGACTGTACTTTCATCAATCAGTCCTGGAATCTTATTTAAAGCTCCCAAGAAAAGTTAGAAAAAAATGCCCTGGAATTTTGATGTCTACACTCTTAAGGTGCATATGGCTTTTGACCAAAAAAGTGACAATTCTAGATGGAGATGATTTTTCTTGTTGGAACTCTAACTCCAGGAAGACGCAATGAGCTGCTGAGCTGAACAGTAATTTAAAGCCTGGCTGGTCAGGAGATGTTCACTTGCTAACTAAACATTCACTCATAAGTATCCAGACCTCTGGCCGGTTAGCACAGCTCTCTATGGCAGCATTGTAAAGAGAGACGTAGTAACTGTGATTTATTCAGCAGAGAGTACAATTTTCCTAGGCAGACACCGTGCAAGTGCATACCATGTGATCCCAGGGAGAGTAAAATTGGTACATTCTGCGTGGAGTAGCGTCAGCAAGGTGTGCTTGAGTCAGGTTTTCTGGGCCATGTGATCAATGTGTTTATATACCTCTGTTGAGTGGAACTACCTTTCCCCTTGTTTGTGTTTTCAAGCATATTCATTGGTGTAGCAATTCTGACTTCTCTGCACCTGCCTCGTTCACTTCTCCCAGAAGAGGGAAAAGCATTTCCTGGCCACGCCATTTAAATTGAACACTTTGTTCTGTCTGTCAGCCTCTTAACTATTGTTTTCATAACACTCTTCCTAATTTGCATATGCATTGTTTAGGTATATGCTTAGCCTATCTTTCCCATTAGATTAGAAGGAACTTACTGTCAGATATATTTTTTCCTTGGCACTGTATCTTTGGGATCTAACAGAGCACTTGTCACCTCTCCACAAATAAATGCAATCCACAGCAATCGGATTGCAGTAAGGTTTTAGCGTTGGCAAGGGTGAAAGAGATTGTCTCAGATAGGTGGGAACCAGGGTGGGATTTCAGTACTGAAAAATGGAGTAGACAGTCTTTGAGGCAAACGGAATGGCCCGAGCAAGAGTGTGGAGGTGGCAAAGTAACCAGTGTGTTTTCGGGGCATGCACAGGCTCCAGAGGAATCCTGGAGTGGCGTTGAGGAGAGACAGTCTGGGAGCCTGGTCTGGCTGCAGTGGCACAGTTAGCACAGGCGAGCCGGGCAAAGGTGCGTGTGTGAGGGGATTGCTGTAGGAAGACAAGGCAGCTGAGGGAACGGCAGTCTTAGTGGCTTGTCCTGGCCCCGCCTCCTGATGAGTGATGTTGGGGGAGCAGGAAATGGAGTCAGAAATGTTCCGTCTGAGACACGTAGCCAGGGAGTACAGCTGGAGAAGTTGGCTTGGTTTCTGAGTTCCACAGGGAGACAAAGCTCAGACAGCAGCCTATTTTTAAAATGATTTGCTTTGTTTTGAAGAGATGCTATTTTTATCTGCTGCCCAACTACCTCAGGTACTAAATTCAGGGTGGAGAATGCTTCTGAGAATGAGGCCTGGACACCCATACACTATCCTCTGAGCCAGCTGTGGGAACGTTTTTCCTAAAATAATCAGTAGTTCCTTCTCTAGCCCTCAGAGGACCACTCAGTTCCTATTTCCCGGCCTTTTTCTAAGTGTGTTTTTAGGTCCCTCCAGGACGTTTCTGTCTGGCTCCTGGGTATTTTGTTGGTCTTTTGCTGTCCCTCTGCTCTCCATGCCCTATCTGAGAGTACAGGAATACAGATCCTGGGCTGGATTGTGAGTTGATGAGGTTGATAAATTTGGCTTCTTTCTGGAAGTTCACTGGATAGCATCCATTTGTTGAATAATCATTCTAATTGCATAGAAGAATAAGATAAATCTTGTCCCACTGGGAAGCTGTTTGTATTCAAGTATTAACAACACAGATAGAATCCTTGCAGACTAGAATCAAATCACAGCTCCCCTCTCCTGCATAGATATTGCTATCAGGATTGATGGCCCTCTGAGCTTTGCTGGAACCTATAGGCAAGAGAACCAGGGTATCACCCAGTGGGCTTCCCAGGGGACAGGCAGGAACTCCTGGTGTCAGGCACCATTGACTCGATTCCCCATGCTTCCCTCTGAATGGCCCTGCAATGAGTTCTGACACCAGCTGCCTGGAGGTGGGCCACATCTCATGGGTTACAGCACAGTCCTCCACAAGACTGCCCTCCCTTCAGACAACAGCTGCAAGTTCAGGGTCCTCAGGCTGTTCTCACTTCTGGCTAGCTGGCAACAAATTTGGGGGTTCCCATACTCCTTCAGTTTTGATAGTTCCATAGAATGACATGCAGAACTCAGGAGAGTGCTATACTTATGATTAAAGATTTATTATTGCAAAAGATACAAATAAGAACCAACCAAAGGGAGAGAAGCATAAAGTGAAATCTGGGAGGGTTTTAAACATGAAGCTTCTGGTTGTCCTCCCCCATGGAGGCCTGGGTGGCGTGACTTTCTTCTAGCCATGCTGTGTGATCCTACACACAGAGCGCTGCCAAGGAGGGAAGCTCACTTGAACCTTTGGTGTCCAGAGGTTTTACTGGAATTTGATCACATACTGCACATGCGGCTGACCTTTAGTGTCCAGTCCCTTCTGGAGGTTCTGGCTAATACTGTTAGTCTCTGGTTCCTCCAGAGGTCAGGACTCATACGGCACGTTCCAAAGCCCCCATCATAAATCACATTGTTAGATAGACTGGTGGCCAAAGCTCTTAGGCAAACAAAGATACTCCTATCAGGCAGAACATTCCAAGGGCCTAGAGTTCACCTCCTAGTAGCTGAGGGCAAAGGGCAGACCTGTTTGAAAAACTTAATTCTTCACTATACAGGCCTCAAACCACTGGCAGATACAACCTCCCTCCATTCCCAAGGCCTCAGAGCCTGAAAGGTGACATAGTTCCAGGTCGGGCCATCCTTAACTAAGAAGATAAGGACCATCACAGTCCAGACTGGAGCAAGCAGGCTGGGCTTCAACTCTTTCTTTCTTTCTTTTCCTTTTTCAGTAAAGACAGGGTCTCCTTATATTGGCTAGGCTGGAGTGCAGTGGCTATTCGCAGGTGTGATCATAGCTCACTACAACCTCGAACTCCTGGGCTCAAACAATCCTCCTGCCTCAGCCTCCCAAGTAGCTGGGACTACAGGAATTTTTTTTTTCTGTAATTTTTTTTTCTTTTTTTGGTGGGGGGTGGGAGCTTCCACTCTTGCAAGGTACATGCTTGACCGATCATATGCCGAGTCCCTGGAGCTTTTTGGCTTTGCCGCTCCAAAACAGGAAAAGGGGTTTCTGGGAGGAGTGGCTAACAGCAGATCTTGCCAGATGCCTGCCTGTCGATCTTGTTTTCTTGCTTCCTCCTTCATACCTTCAGGCCTGTTTCCAAAATGACAACCCCACATTCTCAAGACCAAGCCTTGATATTGTTTCGGGCTAAATGAAAACCAGCTATTTGTTTCATTGCTTCTACCAGTGGTTTTTTTTTTTTTTTTTTTTTTTTTTAAAGGCAGGATCTGGCTCTCTTCTCCAGACTGGAGTACAGTGGCCTGATCATAGCTCACTGTAACCTCAAGTTCCTGGGCTCAAGTGTTCCTCCTGTTTTAGCCTCCCAAATATTAATAGCTGGGTCTACAGGTACACGCCGCCATGGCCAGCCAATTTTTATTTTTTAAATTTTTTGTAGAGATGGGGGTCTCAGGATGGTTTTGAGTTCCCAGGCCTGGTGGGAGGAGCAGATTTCTGGTGAGGATCCAGAGTCTTCATGCCCACGGTCTTTCCTGGAGACAGACTGCTGGGTATCTGTGACTCCTGCAGTTCTTTGCGCGCTCTTCTGGGCCCACAGAGAAGGGTGAGGGTTGGGTAGGAGTCAAGAACCAGGCAGAAGGTGCGTGAGGGAGAAGGAACACATCTGAGCGTCTGCTCACCACCCATTCACAGTGAAAACAAAAGGCCTGCTTGTCAGCGCTGTCCCTCCGCTATTTTTCCTGCCCTCTTTGCTCACCTGCAAGCCCCGGATTGCAGGCCACAGGACACCAACCAGGGAGTCCTGGGCCTTGGAGCCCTCAGCCACATCCTCCGCACCTCATTCCTGGTGGAGTCAGAGGGCATTGGAGGACACACGACGTTGCTCACACAGGTAAAATTGTGAAGGGAACGATGCTGATTTTTACGCATCATCACTATCGTACTCTGAGAGTATTGTAAGAGTTACTCGTTGAAGACATGGTAAATATGAGAGACATTTGAAAAGTATCTTTGATGGAACTATTGAAAATGAAAAAAGACATTTTTCCCTCCTTTATGTGTTTTCAAGTGCCTGTGAAGTTGAGAAAATGCTGAATAAATCTGATAGTAAGTTGAATGCTGTCAGACCAAAGATACTGTTGTCATTTAAAATAGAGATATTGCATTGTGTTTTAAAGAGACTCTGTTAGAGCCATCTTATTTTCTAAAATTCATTTTTACAATGAAGAATGCCTTTAGCTATGTTCCCAATTTTTATAGAATCTGCACAGTCCTTTTATATTCACTGAATAAATTAGACCTAAATCAGCAACGCTACGTTTAGCTGTTTACTAATTAGTGAGTCATGAGGTGGCGAGTCAGAACAGCCTCCACGGTAAACACAGTTTACAACCACAAGGAATAATCACGGCGTTCTCTAACAAACATTTAAGAAGTAAGCTTTCGGTAGCAAACATTCCTAGACAACAATCCTTGGCACCATTAGGAGAAGATTTTCAGTATTATAGGGAAGCTCTTTGCTTATTTTAGTTAACAGGTAAGCAGAAAACTTTATCACCATAAGATACAGAGTATGGATTTAGCTTACATTTTATGTTAACTGGCATAGAACTATTCATTAACTGCTTCTCTTATCTACCTATATACAAATAATAGCTCATATGAATTAAACACTTTGCCATATGCCAGGTACTGTTCTATGTGCATATAATTATATGCATATAACGCACAAATATTACCTTTTATATATTGTCCTCTCTGGCAGCCCTAGGAATAGCTGTTATTATTATCCCAATTTTTTAAAAAGACTGAATTATGAACAACTGGAGTACTTTGTTCAAGGTCACAGAGCTAAAACGTGAAGAATCTGAACCTAAACAGTCTGGCCCAAGAGCCTGTGCTTTTTACCTCTGTCTTACACTGTTATTTTGTTTCACCAACAGAGGCTCATTGTTAACCCAGTGTTTTTCAGTCTCAGCTGTCCTTGTGTCAATAACGTCCTAAAATTTCTCTCAAGTTTCTTGCAAAAAAAAAAAAAAAAAAAAAGTGGTGGTGGTGAGGAAATATGTTTAGTTTTAACTTGACTTTTAATCCGGGCTGAATCAAGGATATTTTGGGCTCATAAAAAATTCATTTCCACAAAGAGCTGTTGGGAGAAAGTATACATCTGTTCACTGAGCCATTATTTCAAAACTTCAAGAATATGTGCAGGCTGGGCCTTTTCAACACTTCACTAAAACATAACTCAGTGTGATGAGATCAACAAGCAACTTACATTTTAGTAGGTGACAATAGGGAATAAAAAAAGACTCAATTTTTCTGTTGAGTGATTCTGACTTGCGCTTGGTGACACCTGCTGATTGATGATCTCTGGCTTGCGTGGGCCAACTCACCGAGAGACTCGACAGGTGTGTGCAAAAAACGTGGGGAGTGGGGGTGTCCATTCTCTTGAAGTGATCCACTTTCGGGGTTAGAGTTATGATTTTTTTTTTTTTTTTATTGCCAACAGTGGCTTCTATGAGGTTTCTAAGAAGATGGAGAATGAGTGTTAGGCCTTGAAAGTCAATTGTTCAGAAATTCCAAGACATATGCTGGTCAATGGGCTTGATGTCAAAACAGAAGTGATTGATAGAGAGGAGGACATGTCTTAAGACAGCAGCACGCAGTCTAACTCCTTTGCGTGCCCTTGGGGAGACCAATTTGCAAGGCTGGTGTTTACTATTTCATTTGACTTAGTTGTGGCATTTACATAGTAATGTTTTCAGTTTAGCTTGGGAATGTTATTTTAAATCCTATACATGCTGCATATAAAAGTGTCTAAATGAGTTATATTATGTGTTTACTGTTTCTCAGTGTTTGTTTATGTGCCTATTTGAAGCTGTTTGCCAATCACTGCCTTCGTTGTAATATACTGTCGGCGGGGTCCCCTAACAAGAAATGTGGTGTTCCTCTCTCTGGTGCCTGCAGTACCAAATGCCCATATTTGAGGGTTACACCAAATTCCATACTAACCCAAGCTATTTTCTTTTAGTAAATATTCAAGTTAGTGGTTTTCGGTTGTGGTGTTTTGGTCTCCTGGTCTTAGAATCAGCACAGAGCCCTTGGTAGGGCTCTGCGGGGTATGTAATACATGTGAGTGTCATTTGTCATTTGTGTGGGAGCAGAAAAGAGGTTGAATACAGCTGACCTAGTGAATAGAGATGTAGCGGGTAAACATTTCATAATTTACTCAGATGTACAAACCAGGACATCCTTATTTTCAACAACAACTTAATTTCTAACTCCAGTAACCATTTTGCTTGGTATCAGAAAACTTACTTTAAGAAAATATAGGTTTTTCTCAGTTCAAGCATGACTTTCTAAGTGAATTTAGGATTTCTTCCATCAGTTTAGGTTCTCCGCCTCCTGCTCCCTGGGGTGACATCTAAGCTCTAGAGGCCTTAACTGGTATCCTAGCAGTGGTGGGGGCACTGGCCTGGGCTGGTGTCTGCTGGGATGCAGAGCTTGGGGTCTGGTCTGGGACATTATGGTTTCTAATGTTCATACGCCTGAGTCCCTGTAGGTCTCTGGTTATTGATCTATATGCTCTGTGTCCTTTGTGTTATAGTATTGACACCACTCAAAGTCCACTAAGGCTCTCTCAGTTTATTTCTATGCTTTTGTGTGCGTGCGAAAATTCAGCTGCTCTAACACCAGTCTGGCAGAGTGGGGCTGTCTTGGGCTCTCTGGGCCCGTTGGCAATACTGCACAGCTATCTCTGGTGAAATATTGCAAGATGCTGTCACCCAGGCTTTCTGAGAAGAATTTGTTGTAAGTGCCCTCTACTTTCAGATACCTAAAAACCTATTTGGGGGCTGCATTGTTGCCTCCCCATATCCCACTGGTGGGAGGGTGTTTGGAGGGAGGGCACAGAGGTCTTCACCCATGTCTTACTTTCTTGCTTTTGTCTCCATCACCCCTAGAAATTCCCGAAAGCCAAGAAGTTTGCATTAAATCTACGGTTGTGTAATTGGTCTTTGTATCAACATATATTCTAAGAGAACTTTTTAAGACATAGATTTTTTTCTTAAACTCAAAAATCATAACCCAAACTCAAACCCCTTTTTTTCCATTCTATTGTCTCTAGAGGAAGTTTTCAAATTTTATTTTGAAACTTGAAAGCAAAGAATTTATTTATTCTTTTATCCTTTCTTCTTTTATGTTCACTGTGAACTCCCTTCTCCAATACAGGAAGGGGATCAGAACTTCCCTGACTGCTGCCTAGCATAAGAAGGATAACAAGGCCAAGGTGATTATCAGGAATAAAAATACATCTGTTCATATGAAAGTATTACTTTGCCACAAACATGATTAGGATTGGGGGTTAAGGCAACCCATCTACTAACAACTTTCTGTGAGATCAGAGAGAAATTTTAAGTGATTGCCTTCTGAGAAGCCACACGGGGCACTGGTTAAGAGCATGGCTACAGAGTCAAATGGTTTGAATTCAAATACTAGGGGTATATGACATAGGCCAAAGTATGTAACCTCCTTGTGTCTCAGTTTCTATACACTGGACTAATAACTGGGGCTGTTATGAGATTTAAATTAATATATAGAACACTCAGAACAGAAGCCAGTTAGTAGTAATCACTTAACAAATACTAATTATTATTATTATTAGGTGTTGCCAGCCCACATGTTGGAAATGTTTTAAAGTGATTATCTCATATACACATGTGTTCTAAACAACACAAGTAATCATCAAAACTTAGGCCTTTAGTTACTTCTTTAGTTGTTTTGCCCGTGATATCTATTTTTAACTTTTTTTTCACTGCTTTGATATAATCGGTTAGTTATTTAGGTATCATATCAGTAAAACTTCTTTCATCCATATAGAGTTGCTCAATACAGTATATAGTTGCCCAGAGTTAGCTAAACTTTGAGGTTAAGGGCACGGTCCTCCAGACTGATAAGTCTACCTAACACTTCTGACCCCAACTTCTAGGAGTTACGACCCAACTACAAAGAATGGATGAGTCCACACAAGACTACCATTGCTATTGGTACCAATGACAAGTTTGATGTTTCCTAAAACAGGTTTCATAATTTACTAGAAAGACTCACAGAACTCAATGAAACCTGCTGTACTCATGATTAGTTTATTACAGGGAAAGGGTACATTAAAATCAGCCAAGGGAGGAGAAGCATAGGGCAGAGGCTGGTGGGGTTTCAGATGTGAAACTTCATTGTCCTCAGGAATGGGTTACCCTCCTAGTATGAGTGTGTGACAATACTCATGAAATATTGCCAATCTGGGAAACTCACCTGAGCTTTGGTGTCCAGAGCTTTTACTGGAGCTTCATTATATAGGCATGGTTGATTGACTACCTATGTAGTTGAATCTCTAGGTTGACAGATGTCTTATGACCCACATCCCCCACTCCAATTGATATAGTTAGTCTTCCTGGCACAGCAAGCCCTGGATCCCAAGACTATTGAGTGTGGCCAGCCCCACTGCTGAGTCATTTTGTTAGCACAAATTATCAGGGTGGTCCAAGGGGCCCACCATGAATGACAAAGACACTCGTATGATTTGGGAAATTCCAAGACTTTAGAAGTTACCTCCCAGGAACTGGACAAAGACCAGAACTGTCTGGCTAAATTTCTTACTGTACATTAATAGAAGAACCAGCAAATGTCAATGTCAGTAATTTAAATTTTCCCATTTCATACAGTGCCTGGCTCACTATGGTCTCTCACCTCCCAGTTCAAGTTTGGAGGTGATTGTTCCGGTGCTGTTGCTGTGCCTACCATGCACACAAACATACCCTCCGTGGTTTTCCATGTTGACACCTATTTTTGTGTAAACTCTCTTTAAAGTCTTTATTTTTTGTCTCCACTCCCATTGGACTAGTGCCTCAGTCCCAGAAGCACTGCTTCATGTGCTTTCAATCCTCTTTGGTCAGTGTTTGAGTTAATGGGATTGTCCCCAGGAGCATCCACACATGAGGGACAGCCCAGCAGAGAGTAAGATACATGACTGATGGCTTAGATTCATTTATTCATCAACTATTTGTCACACTCCTTTGTGCCAGCCACTATTCTGAACACAGGGCATTTAGTGCAGCTTAGAGGTTAATGGGAAAGGCAGATATTATACAGATAATCACACAGAAATACATAGAAATTGTGATAAGGCCTGCAAAGGAAATTACAGGGTTCCTTAAAACAGTAAAACAAGAGGAGCGAATTTAGGTTGAGAGGGAGGAAAGTGTTCTTTGAGGAAGTGACATTTAATTCAAGACTTCAAGTAGGGTAATTATTAGTCAAACGACTAGAAACCCTGATTTGATTTGAGCTGGTAAGAATAGCATGATGTGACCTCTAAATTTAATCTTTGCACTGCACCCCCCCACTCCCACCAAACGAGGAAAATGGTCCTTAACTAAATTTGAGATTAAATGGCCCTTTAATCTAATGTTCTTATTGGCTCTGAGGGTTAAAAAGAAACCTAATAAAATATTTAGTGAGGTTATGAAGAAATATTCCAAGAGAAGAAGAATTTGGAAAGTTTTCAGTTTATCTCATGCCTGCATGTGCAGCCATTGAAGGCTCTTTTCTATCTTTTAGTAGATGGGTACCTGTGGGCTCTGACTTCTGAGATCCACTGTGCTTTCTTTCCATGATATGTGTTGGTCTAATCATCAAAACTGACTTTATTCTTTTGCATAGTCACATTTTTCCCAGGCAAAGGAACCAGAGATCATGGTAAAACATTGTGAACTCTTCCCTAATGAGATGAGCCAGGTGTACTGCAATGAAAAGGTTAACCAGCTCTGAAACTCACCTTAAAGGATATTGGAATGGAAACTATGGTGGGTCTCAGACCACCCACCATCTGAGATGTCTGTGTGCTAAGGACAAAAAAGAAAGAAATAGGAAACTACTTTGCCTAGTCTAAGCAGATAGGGAGTTGGGGAGGGATAGTATGTGGCTCACAGAATCATTAGGCAGGCTGGAGAAAGAGACGCTAGGCCTGACTTCCAGGAGCAATGACCAGAATCACCCATACAGCTGGCCTGGTAAGGAAGTTGCTGTCCTGTCCCAACCACAGCTGCCCCCAGTGCCACCAGCCACAGAGCATGCAGCCAAACTGGCCCAATCAGGAAGCTGCTAGTGCTGCCAGCCTGAGCCCGTGCAGCCTCTCCAGTCCCTAAACCAAGAGGAGGGATGGCCCTGCCTCTCCTGTTCTTCATGTCACTCATCTTCCAATCAAAGACTCAGCTGAATACAGGTCTGCACTCTAGCTGCAAGGGAGCCTGGGAAGTGCTGTTGTTAAAAAAAATTTCTACCTTGGAAAGGAGGGATTCACAGTGCATGGAATTACCAATGTGGAGATGGTGTTTGAATCCTTTCTGGAATCCATTAATGACTGTTGTTCACTAAAGTGGAAGATATAACAGGTTCACTAAACCTGGGGAGATATAACAACAAAGATGATTATAGGGATAAGAGAAACATTCTCAAGGATTAGGAATCCTCAGCCTTAGAAGATGAAAAATGAGAGGAAATATGTGAAAGTATGTAAAATGTCACAAGAGATAGTGAAATGAGCTTGATCATTAAAATAGTAGAATTAATGTTTGAAGTTGATTTAAGTAAAAGGGCTTTACATCATACAAAGCCACATTCTTACAAGTGTTGGCATGGTTTGAATTAATCATAAACTTGACATTATACGTAAATAAATTCAGGGATGAGAAATGAAAACTAGTTTTTAAAGGTAATTGTATTACAGATAATAGAAAAATAAACTAGGTTTATCAATAATTGTATTTCCATGCCACGTGGGTGACATTTATTTTTGTCTTTACTCTTTATCCAAATCAGGCAGGGATGTTTTGTAAATATTTATATGAAATGATTCTTTGTTTGAAAATGGCCAACAATGATAAGTGACTAGAGCCAGAGAAAATGAAATGTATGAAATGTTAATTAAAGAATTAGGGAATATATGGTCAAGCAATAAGCTCTTTTCTAAATGCTAGATGTATTTGAAGAGGCACTCTTCCCTCTAATCCTGTTGGATGGCTCTTTCCCCAGCCAGGGGTAGTTTCCACACGTATGCCAT
Source organism: Indri indri (assembly GCA_004363605.1). Lineage (NCBI taxonomy): Eukaryota > Metazoa > Chordata > Mammalia > Primates > Indriidae > Indri > Indri indri. The sequence continues at coordinate 26,220 of RJWJ010023057.1, forward strand.
GCATG
>RJWJ010023058.1:0-26239 GCA_004363605.1 Indri indri
TTTTTTTTTTTTTTTTTTCAGACAAAGTCTCCCTCTGTTGTCCAGGCTAGAGTGCCATGGCATCAGCCTAGCTCACAGCAACCTCAAAGTCCTGGACTTAAATGATCCTCCTGCCTCAGCTGGGACTACAGGCATGCTCCACCATGCCCAGCTAATTTTTTTCTATTTTTAGTCATACAGCTAATTTTTTCTATTTTTAATAGAGATGGAGTCTCACTCTTGATCAGGCTGGTCTCCAACTCCTGACCTCAAGCCTTCCTCCCACCTTGGCCTCTCAGAGTGTTAGGATTACAGGCATGAGCCACCATGCCTGACCCATCCATCAGGTTCTAAACCAAATGTTAATAATAGTTAATTTTCAGTGGTGGAATTATAGGTCATTAAGACTTCCTCTCATATGCTTTCCTTAATTTTCCAAATGTTTTAGAGAAGAATATATGTTTTTGCAATCGTAAAAACATTAAATCATAATCTATTCTTTTAAAACACTATTCTGAAAACTAGTTGCATCTGTGATGTAAGAATTTATATGCAAATACCCTTGATTATGATAATAAAGAGTTTTTCAGGATGAATGTTAACAACATAGCCAAGCGTTTGCCAAGTGAGTCTATACTTGGAGTATCTTGCACTGAGTACACCAAGAGGTCATCAAATATTTACTGGTCCCCACTGAAGCTTGGCCTGTGCTCAGAGGTGCCAATAGCGGAAGACGAAGGAGCCCTCAAACTGGCAGACAGAAGTCAAGCACCAACCAAGTCTCAATCCAACACAGAACACCAAGGAGCCAGGGCTCTCTGCCACTGGGGTTCCCAGCTGGAAAAGTCAATACATTTGAAGATTAAAACTGAAAAAAGCAAAGCAATAGCAGGCAGATTGTTACACAAAGGAGTTCCTTCTTGAGGAAACCCTAACCATCTACAGGTACTTTATGAGTGCAACACTAAGGCAAGAAAAACGGAAAGCCATTCATAGCAAGGGGACAACAAAAAATAACAGGCAAAAGTGCTGAGCGTAGAATTCACTTGGCTACAGCAGAGACTCCACGTGAAAAAAATGTTTCCTCTGACTTAAGACAAAGCACTAGCAAAACACAAAAATTCCATCTCGATAAACGTCCAACTTTTTCTAGGCCTAGGTAACAACTATTTCTTGTCATACTCAATATAATAAATTCATGATGCTTCAAAAGAATTTATCTAGATTTTAGAACTGGTATAAAGGGAATGTGCCTTGTATTTGAAATGAAGAACTCCTAAGAGATGATTCCGGTAGTCTAGATTTCTGACTTTCCTGATATTGTGAAAAACTTTTATACTTGACATGTCATGGGGGGGAAAAAACTAAACAAAACCAAAAGGCACCATAAAAATCCCCCAGTCTTCCTCTATCTCGATGCAATTTTAAACATATTAGTCCTTTAGCATAGAATTAGGTTCTTATTTTAAAATTAAGCGATTTGAAGCCGGGCGCGGTGGCTCATGCCTGTAATCCTAGCACTCTGGGAGGCTGAGGCGGGCGGATTGTTTGAGCTCAGGAGTTCGAAACCAGCCTGAGCAAGAGCGAGACCCCGTCTCTACTAAAATAGAAAGAAATTAATCAGACAACCAAAAATATATAGAAAAAATTAGCCGGGCATGGTGGCGCATGCCTGTAGTCCCAGCTACTCGGGAGGCTGAGGCAGGAGGATCGCTTGAGGCCAGGAGTTTGAGGTTGCTGTGAGCTAGGATGATGCCACGGCACTCTAGCCCAGGCAACACAGTGAGACTCTGTCTCAAAAAAAAAAAAAAAAAAAAAAAAAAAATTAAGTGATTTGAAATGGCAGCGAAACAATGGTCAATTTTGGGCAATCCAAATAAAAGGAAAGTATGATACAATTAGTGTTGGTAAGTTTAAGTTCATTACATTTTTCGTGGGTAAAGTATGAGGACACTTACAACAATTGAGATATCTCAGCGAGAGTTCTAACTGCTCTGGTCAGCAAGACAGGCCTTAGAAGTGCCTTTAATAAGGGCTTATAAATCCACAGTGGCATTTATAAATGTCAGAACATACTGACATTAAGCCAGAAGTTGCCTTAACAGTGAATGAAGAGCAGTGGTTCTGGCAGTGTTCCTCCTCCCCACCAGCAGCATATGCCACACCTGGAAACTTGTTAGATAGCAAACTCTCCCATCTACTGAATCAGAAACTCCGGGGGGAGGGCCCAGCAATCTGTTTTAACCAGTTCTCCAAATGATTCTGATTTAAGGACTGCTATAGAAGATTCTACAGAGATTTTGAGTGTGAAACCAAGCACAAGAGGCCCAATTCAGGGTGTGCAAGTCATTTTCGTTTTAGTTGACCCAACCTATTCCCATTGCCTATCCCTTTTTGTGGGCAGCGCAAAGTGTAGGACCTTGTTCAAAACACACTTTGAAAAGGTCCTTAGATAGGTCTAATGGAAAAGTCATCTGTTTCTCTTGTGTTACCACAGTAACGGTGACACAAAGCATCATTTATTCTTGTAAGAAACATCCCCTTTGCAGGGGACATTGAGTATTTACAGGAAGATCACTTTATCCTGGGGAAACCAAATTTTGGAAAAGCAAATATGGGAAGCTTAGCCTCTAAGGCTTCCATATACACCTTTACAGCCCACATTCTAAGTGAACACTAATTATGGCTGCCTAATATGGAAAACATGCGTCCTAGGAAAACCTCCACTGTCTGCTCTGAAACACATCATTTCCATGGAATGGAGAAAAGAAACATCTTACTTCAGTCCTCCTCCTGGTCCCTCAGTCCCGAATTCCCCAGGGAAGGTGATCTATTTCACCTCTGCCATCCTTAATGCCACCTCTTGTCCTAGGGCATCCTTCTTTTGGTCTACATTCAGTCCTCACTTATGGGAGTTGTCATAAAAATAATAAGGTTTATCTCTGGATTATAAAACCCATTTCTGTATCATAAAATCAAATCTATTTTTTGTACATCCTGAATTTTCATAGTTTATAAATAGCTTCCATATTAATCATCTCGTTTGATTCTCATAACCCTGTGAGGTGGGCACAGTTTTATTATTCCTACTTTACAGATGAGAAAACTCGAATTTAGTGCTGACCTCAATAGTCATTGAATATTAAAAAAGAATTACAAATGCTTTGCATAAAAAATGAAAGAATTCATTATGTCCAAAAGCACTCTCAAACTTGCTTGAATATGTCATCTGCCAAATTCACCAGAAATCACCTAGGCAGGTGTTAAGGTTGGGTGATATTTTTCTGGCTTAGGAAGGGTAAAGAGCAGGAAGATGAGATAAATTAAAATGGACAAACTCTCCCAGTTATGGAACCCACATAATCTGCAATGATGTCTGGAATTCCATGGGGCTGAAAGTCACAACAATGATGATGATGATGGCACTAAGATTAACCAAGCTCTTACTATGTGCCAGGCACCATTCACGTACATTAAATATATTCGACAACCCTACTAATCTCCCCCTTTTACAAAGAGAAAAACATGGCACCCAAATTACACATTTGCTCCCTGGACACAGAGGAGGACGTGCAATTGGAAGTGCCAAGCCCCTGCGAGGTCTGCCTGCCAGCGATGGAAACCTGACATGGGAGGGCAGCCACCACAAAAACCTGGATTATGTTTTCAGTGTTGCCATTTGGGCAACAGTCTCCACATTCTCTCACTCAAAACATTAATCACTGCTCAGGTTCCAAGTAATCAAGCATCAGCTGAGACTCTTAACAGCCAGTTCCTTCTCAGACAATTCCTATGAAAGTTTTCTAGATCTTGGTTAGCGACGGAACACTGGCTGATTTGCCTGGAACTGCCTTCAACTATTTAAGAAAAATTAGAGAGGAAAGCAGCTTTGGAGGAAACATGCAGATTAAGGATGCATGTGGGAGGCAGCAGTTCAGTTCTACTAAATGCACAGAGCTAACGGCTCTGATTTTTCTTTTAAAGAAATATAAATAAAAAGGAGTTCCTCACTGGTGTAAATTACTCCTGCCTTTTTTTTCCTCTCTACTTTTTTCAACTGCTTACATTTTGGAGCTGTATGAGCCAGCCAGCTTTACATATTGATCAATCTTTCAATCTATACTTTTTTTTTTTTTTAAGAAACAAAGATCAAGCTGAAGAGAACACTCCTAGGCGAAAGAGAAAAATTACACGATGAATGAATGTAGTCTTCATGGGCAAGTATACTACGATGAGGATTGGGGACAACTTTCAAAGATTTCCTCAAATTTGCTTACCATCATCATTTCCTGCCTCTACTTTTCACTGCATAACCACCTTGAGATCCTAGGAGTTCGAGAGAAAATCCAATTTAACAGCAAGCTCCATGGCATACCACATGATCTCGCCTTAAGGCAAAGTCCCAAACCTGGGAGATGGGACTGTACTAACACAATTTGAGTGACTTTTCATATCCACACTTCTTCCATACTCTTCAATACTCCTGGTCCAACTACTTAGACACTGTGGACCCTGTGTGCTTTACTTTCCTCTTCTATAAAATGTGGATGATAATAATACCTTCTTCATCAGGTTGGTGTCAAGACTAAATGAATTAATAAATGTAAAGCACTTTAGAACTCTGCCTGACACAGAGTAAAGCCCTCGTTAGCTATTATTACTATTCACTACTATTGTTTGCAAAAACACTGCAACAGAGAATCGTATCCAGGAGGCTTCCACTGTCTCGGTAAGGTTTTATTGCTTTTTTAGAAATTTTGAAATCAAAACCATTGTCAAAATACACAAAAAAGTTAGCTCTGGGAAAAAGGAGGGGCAAGAAAAGCCGCCCGTAATCATGTCACCTGTTGGTGAGTTTCAGGTGGGGGTGCAGCTGGGAGCATCCCGTTCCACGACTGCCCTGTATTTGCCTTAGGCTTAGAAGATGCCTCTCCTTCGGCAGAGGTTCTTAATCCGCGTTTCAAGGGCAGGATTGCTGGCGGGTCCACGAACCCCCTGGAATTGTACGCGGAACTGGGTGAGGCTGCGGCTACGGGCATTTTAGGGGAGGGGTTCCACGCCTTTCCACAGACTCTAATGACCCTGTAGCGAGCAACATGCTCTACAGGGTTAAACTCGCTAGATACCGACCGAACAATTCACTTCACTGAAAGCTGCAGCAATAACCGGGACACCTGGGCTGTTAATCAGCCACCTCAACACCAAAAAGACCCGACATCACGAGGGACAAGAAGCAGGCCAGGCGGCGCGCGGCACTGCGCCCCTCATCAGTTACACACAGAACTGCGGACTTCAGTCTTAGAAAACGCACCAGCTCCGCAGACCCGACCTGGCTATGCGGGGTTTAACTTCCCCTCCCTTCCCCCATCCCTCCTTCATTTCCAAGAACAAACTCGAAGGAAACTGGCAACGCTCTAGGGTTTCACTCCTGCCCTCCGCTGTCACTGAAACTACTTCTCCCGGGGAAGTTGATTAAAAGAACAATTAATCCGCACAAAAATCCAAAACCTACCCCAACGCTTAAGAGATCTTAAAGTTAGAAGATTGAGGGCGCCTCCGCTGATCGTGAACATCTGTCCGAAGCTGGGCTCGGGGGTAGGCAGGGGTAGGAGAGGCAAGCAGGCAAGACCCGGCCAGAGGGTCGGACGCCCGCCGCGCGCTCGGAGGCGGCTCATCTACACACACCGACGCCGGTGAAGACGGGCTGGGAGGCAGCCGGGTAAGCAGGTAGGTGTGGGCATGTGTATGCACAGACGCACAGCCGCGGCAGATTAAAGTTCAAGCCTGTTCTCACATCGCTTCCCCTTGCCAGGCGTTCTCACGAACGGCCCAGGCGGCCACTCTCCGGGGAAAGCCTGGGCGCTCCACAGTCCCCCTCTTTGGAATTCTTAGGGACTCCCCTTGCCTCCCAGGCACCAACCCATTAAAAGCATTAGCCTCCCTCCACTCGCCTAGGCCGGAGCAGAAAACCCCAGAAAAGAGAAACGGAGGGGACAGGGGAAAGCCGGGGGCGCGGGGCGCGCAGCAGGCAGCGTACGTACCCAGCGCCAACAGGACGAGCTGTCCAGCCGAGGTGACCATTTTACGGGCGAGCGGGCAGCAGGCGCTCCAGCCTCCTGCCCTACCTGCGGTGCCCGAGTGGCGGAGCGACGCCGCGCTGCGGGGGAAAAAGGCGCGGGCGAGGCGGGGCCGGCCCCCGGCGCGGGCGGGCGGAGGGAGGACCGAGCACCTCTCTGCTGGCACGCACCCGCAGCGCTGCCGGCCGGGCGGAAATAGGAAGGCGGTTACCGTCACCTCCCCGCCACTCGGCGACCGGGGCACGTCTGACCCCCTCCCGCCCCAATGGGGGTGCCCCCCTAAGGGCACAGGGGGTGGGGGTTTGGGGTTGGGGGCGGGGACGCTGAGCGCACCAGCAGGGCGCGGCCGGCGGGGCGGGGCGACCCGGGATCCCCAAACCGGGCAGCGCGGGCCGGGCACCCGGGCCAAGGAAAAAGGCAGGAAGAGCCTGACTTCAAACACCACCCCCGGATTGCCCGCGCAGTGCGGCCGCGGACTCCAGCGTGCGGGGTTGGCAGAGCATGAGCGTCTCGGGGCGCAGTGGCAGCTTCTAGGCTCTAGGCGGCGGAGCGGAGCTGCCTGGGCGCCGGTCACCTGCACCGAGGGCGGCTCCAGCCGCCTCACTGGGGCCAGGAACTGGGGTGTGGCCAGTAAAAGGACCTACGACCTTCATCGACCACCTGCCAAGACCTGGTCCCAAGTCAAGGAAAGTGTTTCCCAGAATCAAGCAAAGAATCTGTTAAACCAGGTTTCCCACCTGTGCCCCATCCCCATCAGTTCCGGGGAGGACGCCTGTTGCCTGGGCACAGCCACCCCATGTCCCCAGGCGGGCACATTTGTCAAGATCAGTGAGTCTTTGTACTTCTGGCCTGTGGCTGATAATGAAGATGGTCTCCGTCCACGAGGAATCTGGTTATACACCACCACCACTACCCCCACCCTGCCCGGTGTGTGCCGAGAGAGGGCTGTGTGGGTCAGAGTCACCTGGGTGGCCCGTTCAGGATCTGTGGCTTTCAGCTGACCCCTGGTGCTGGAATTTGGGGAGGCAGTGGGGACAGAGGGAAGACATTTTGGGTGGAGAACTGAAGATCCATAGGTTCCTTGGGGACTGTGCGTAGGGGACAGTACACCCAGGGAGTAAGTGACCAGCCATATTCTCCAGGTGCCCCGAGCTCACGGACTGACCCTCTTTTCCTGCCTCCTCCAGCCTAACTGTTCGGGAGTAGACCCACTCTCCTAGGAGGTGAGGGGGTGTCGGGGTGGGGAATCTCTTGCTGTTTGCTTGGCAGGAGGCTCAGACTCAGGGTTGATTTGCCAAGTTTGTTTCATATGTGGGAGGGGCCTGGTTTTAAGAAGGAAGCACCAGGCCATTGGTCTCCACATTCCAGCAGGAAGCGCCAGTATAAAGGGATTTTGAAAAGGGTGTACATTTACATTGATGAATCATTCCTTTCAATACATTTGTCAGAGGATACTTTGTTCTTTCAACCCTTAATAACCCTTAACGATCCTCAGGGAGAGCTTTTTTTTTTTCCTCTCCGGTTGGGATCCCACTCTGTTGCTTGGGCTGGAGTGCAGTGACACCATCATAGCTCATTGTAACTTCCAACTCCTGGGCTCAAGCCATCCTCCTGCATCAGCCTCTCAAGTAGCTGGGACTACAGACGTGTACCACCACACAGAGCTAATTTTTAAAAATTTTCTGTAGAGATGGGTCTTGCTATGTTGACCAGTCTTGTCTCAAACTCCTGGCCTAAAGTGATCCTCCTGACTGGGCCTCCCAAAGTGCTGGGATTACAGACATAAGCCACAACCCCTGGCCTCAGGGAGAGTTTATGATAAGTTCTGGGATACGTTTTTTTCCCTCATTCCACCCAGGCATGTACAGGGCACACATGCACTTTCTAGTAGGTTGTTCTGACTCCCTTCAGCATCTGGGGCCACTTCCTTTGGATTGGTCTTGACCTGTTCTAGTGGCTTCCCTGTCTCCTCCTCACACTAGCTTGCCTTGGCTGCAGGTTCTCCAGGACTGGAGAAGGGACCTGTCACGTTGCTTCCTCCTGGAATATGCACGTCGAGCTCACTGTGGCTGAGGGTTGGCTGCCCAGCCGGCTGAGGGGCAGGTTCAGCAGTTTCGGCTTCTCTGTCCCCTACCCACACACAAAGTTGTGGGTGGAGGGAAGTAGCAGAGTCAAGCTGATGAGCCTGTCCCCTTCAGGATTAGAAAATCTTTTTAATCAAGAGATAATTTGCCATCTTGCAAACTGAAGAGTACTCAAATCAAAATGCATCCTAATGTTTGAAAATCATTAATTCTCTGCCAAGATTTTCAAAAGCCGATCCCTATCTGTAGTTTCATAACCTTCCAATTCATTCAAGTCAAACACGTGATCAGGATTTTTTTTTAACTTAAACATCATATTTTGTGAACTGAACTGAAATGATCTTTGAATGTTTATTCATAAAACTAGGAGGAAATCTAATCCTAAATTGTTGACACTCTGGCTTTGGCATTTTTATATATCTCATTTAATCCTCACAACGGTCTATGAGCTAGATCCTATCTCCCTTTTATTAGAAAACAACTGAGACTGAGAGAATTTAGTAACTCACCCAGAATTACACAGCCAACAAATGGCGGAGCCTGATTTTGAAAGCAAAATGAGCTGGTTCCAAGGCTCATGTGTTGGAGTCTATGCTGTGCTGCTTCAATTTCCACATTTTTAATAAGGATAACGCCTAACTCACTGGGTTGATGCGAGGATTAAATACAAGAATTTATTTGCATCCTTTGCACAATGTTTGACATCAACAAAGCTAGCTATTATTTAAAGAAAAACCCCTCAGTGGACACACCTTTGCCTTCTCTGTTCCCTACCATTATCTTTCTTTTATCATTTTCATCTCCGTTCCTTCACCTGGGCATATGCATGTGTGTACACGTGCACACCCCTTCCTATGGGAAATAGTTTCACAGGTAAACAAGAAGCTATCAATTTTTTTCTCAGCCTGTGGTGTGAGAGGAATGAGAAAAAAAATTACAAAATGCAATTTAGAGCAAAGAAATCATTTTTCCCAGAGAGCGGTGTGACATTTTTGTATTTTAGCAATACAGAATATCTTGCTCTCTGAGCTGGGTGAGATTCCAGTGGTAGCCCCTTGAAGCTGTGTGGAGACTCAGGTGTTCCGTCACCTACAGACACTGCACCTGTCTCGCTAGGCTGCTGAAGGTCCCGTTTCTCTGCACGTGGACCCTGATGACTGTGCGGCCTTCCCACTAGGAATGTGCCTGCACTGCCTGTGCACGCACTCGCTGCAGCTGGCCTCCAGCTCAGCAGAATCCCTCCCACAGCAAGCCAATCACGGCCTCTCATGCCTGCGCAAACAAGAGAACTATGTTATGTTCTACTGAGAGGCCAGTGTCACCCCACTGTCAGTTTTCCCTTTCCTTTCTTCTACGTGCTTATTAGAGAGGGCATGTTTAAAGAGTCCCCTTCTTCACTGTAATCAGCCTCCCCCTCCTTCCTGATTCATTCGTGGAAGTGATTGTGGGGCTCCAAGCACCAGAGTCTTCCCTGAGTGATTCAGGACAGCTGAGTTTTCTGTTTAGCTCGGCAATTACCCGAGATACTAATGAGTAAACAGTCCAGACATTCTCAGGGAGGAAGCGCAGCCATGGGCCACAGCGAGGGAGGAATTACAGTTCCTGCAGACAAGCCCCAGAGAGCAATGACCCTGCTGGCTTCAGGTGGCTGCAGCAGACTGGGGGGCCTCCTGGCACAGTAGGAGGGCAAAGGTCAGATTTCATCTGTGTATTAGAAAGAAAGAGAAGTTTTATAAAGGACTCTGGACAACTGTGTATAGGCAGAGTGAGAAGATTTTAATGTGTTAAGGGCTTTAGAAAAAGAAATCTAATCCAAAGTAAGGTGCTGTCCAAGTATCAGCCCTGCTGAGGCCTCAGTTATTATCGTGTTCCTTATCTCTAACCAAAGGAAAAAGTATGCTGAGCTCATTTTTACAAAGTTTTCGTTACCGGCATCATGGGTAGGGTAAGAAGCAACAAAAGGCATTTGCTTTTTCCTCAGCTACCTGAGTGATTTTCATCACCAATGTTGTCCAAGGACTGGTCTGACCTTCTGCTTACCATCTTTCATCCCACGGCTCTCGGGTCTACCTTTGGAAAGCACATTGAAATTGTAGATTAATTTTGAATCCTTTCTTCAAGAGGATGGAGATTTGTTCCACCTGACTTTCCTATGGTTGATTTTTGCCTGCAGTGCTTGTCACAACCAACTTGGGAGCATCACTGGGTTCCTTTCCAGAGGAGATATCACAGAATGGCTCTACAGCCCAGTATTGAAGTCTGAAGGTTGGTGGTTCCATGGGCAGTCCAAGCAGCTCTATGTCCTAGTCAAGGCACTAGGTCAGAGTCTCTAGGACTCAGGATCACCAGATGGCGGCCACAGTGAAAGACGTTGTATAGTTCATGAACTTCTAGATGACCAAGATGCGGTAGATGTGCCCAGAGGATTCAGGACAGCTGGTGTCAAACCATCCCATTGAGCATGATTGGAGGTAAAAGAACTACGCGTTCAGTTTGGTCTTCGCTGTCTTGGCTGCTGTACCCCAGCAACCACAACCATGCAGCCACACCCTTCTGAAGACTGGGAAGATTGCCCCCAGAATTTTCAGGAGCGCCCATGGGAAAGTCCCGAATCAAATGCCCAGAAATCCTTAGGCAAGTGCGCCTAAATGATGTTGGTGGAAAGAGAGTAGTGCTGATCGATGGAAGCGAAGGAGAGATAGGAAAAAGAAAATAGAAAGGAAGCAGAAATCAAAGAACTATAGAGAGCTACAAAGGGGCTTAAGAATTATTTTTCAGAAATTCTTGCCAAGCTCAGAGGAAAAGGGGAAAAAATATGAGAGCTAAGATATGAGACAGAGAAAGACGAAGGCAAGATATCCAAAATATTTTAAAGGGGCATCTCAGAAAGCACAGAGCTGAGAGAAAAGAAACTGTTCTTACATCCCACAACGGGAGGGATTAGTGATGAGAGGAGGGGGTATATATCCCATGGGTGTGTCTGTGAGGTAGAGAGGATCTTGTTTAAAGAGACTATGAACAATGCAAGGACAGACTTCCATTCTGTGACAGACATCCAGACCCTCAGACTGAACTTCTTATCCCACCTCCCTTCCAAACTCCATTGAAGCACCAAAGGAAAATAATGATAGGGGAGAATCTATGTCATTGTTCAAAACTGAAAAAGGATTCCACCCACCTACCAGACGTTTCAAGGAATTTCTGTAAGACTTCATGCAGATGAAACCAGTTTGAAAGAAACGTTTGACAACCTTCAATTCACCTCACAGAAGAGAAAAGCCTCATTGGGGGGGGACCCCCTTCAGAACCCAGGAATGCTCCCAAGTTTGTTGTGACAAGGGCTGCAGGCAAAAATAAACCACAGGAGGCCAGGCGCAGTGGCTCACGCCTGTAATCCTAGCACTCTGGGAGGCCGAGGTGGGTGGATTGTTTGAGCTCAGGAGTTCAAGACCAGCCTGAGCAAGAGCGAGACCCCATCTCTACTAAAAAAAATAGAAAGAAATTATCTGAACAACTAAAAATATGTAGAAAAAATTAGCCGGGCATGGTGGCACATGCCTGTAGTCCCAGCTACTCGGGAGGCTGAGGCAGGAGGATCGCTTGAGCCCAGGAGTTTGACGTTGCTGTGAGCTAGGCTAATGCCACGGCACTCACTCTAGTCAGGGCAACAGAGTGAGACTCTGTCCCAAAAAAATAAAAAATAAAAAAAATAAAAAAATAAAAAAATAAAACCACAGGAAAGTCAAGTGGGGCCACTCTCCATCCTCTTGAAGCATCCAGGAAGTACCCAGGCACTGGGGTGCATAGACAGCAGGGATCCCACTGTGTGGGGCTCACATTTGGTGCCTGGCACAGAGAAAATATTGCCAAAGTGGGGGCAGCAACAGAGGCTCCCTGGTAGCTTTATGTGCTTACAACACTTGGGGGACAGAAACTCTTCAATGTGAAGGTACAACTCTGCTCTCTGGGGAGTCCCCACAGACGATTAGCTCTTAACAGCGTTCTTCCATCTATTTATTCCACACGTGCTCGTTATGAGCCTCTTGTGTTCCAGGCACCGAGTTAGGCACTAGGGAGTCGACAATGGCCAAGGAAAGCATTTTGTGCTTTGTGGAGCCACTCAGGCAGAAGAATCAGATTACCTCCAAAGTGAAAAAAAAAAAAAGAAATCATAACTGACATTTGCTGCATAAATGCCAAAGACAAAGCAGTATCCATGGAATTTTGAGGGGAAATGATCGAGACACCAATTTTTGTTTCTTACCAAGATAGATAGGAAGCTATGAAAAAGTAAATCATTTATGTATTACCCCAACTGAAAAAAATAAAAAAGAATCCACAGAAACTATTTCAGCCAAGCAAATAAACTCAATAATGTAAAAGCAATGTCAGTGAATAGTGAAAGCAGTAAAATTTAATTTTGAGCTTAAATCCCTGACTTTTAATATGTGACAGCACTCACTGCTGGTTGCCAATAGAGGGGACATTTTCCTTTCATTCTTGCTAACAGAATCCCAATTTTGTTTGATTGACAGCATGCCTTGTCCCACAGGATAAGGCACAACAAAATTTGGTCATTGCTGATGATTGGCCTGGGGTGAGCACCTGACTAAGTGTGGCCAATGAAATGTCAGGGGGAGTCTATCTGTTAGACTTTTAGGGGAGGAATTTGCTTCTTGATTAAGAGAAGCAGTGAGGTACCCTGACTTTCCTTCTTGCCTTGAAGTTGGTTGTGAGGTACCCTGACTTTTCTTTCTGCCTTGAAGGACGAAATATCTGGAGTGGTGGCATCCATGTTGTGACCATGAGGAGAAGGCCAAGAGCACCTGAGAGATGCCACCCAGAACCCTGGCATGGAAGAGCTGCCAAACCAGCGCTGGACCTGCTTCCTTCACACTCATTTCTGTGTGGTATAATCAAATGTCCTTAATGTCTGAGATATGGAAGACAATTCTTAAAACACATATATGTGGATTAGGAGTTGGGATTAAATAATAATAATAATGATAATCTAAATCTAAAGGCCCAGATTATTGTCATAGAAACTGGGAGGACAGGGTGGCATCAGAGAAGGGAAAATAAAAATGTGCTTATTTTCTCATCTTTCATTGAGGAAAAGTAATAGCTACTGTGAGATTCTTTTCTCTGTCAGATAAATATATTTAAAAAATTTAAAGATAACTAATAATAGAATAAAAAAGAACATACATACAACATCCAAATTTCTAAAGGAAAAAAAGGAGGGAGCAGGAGAAAGAGATCACATGTAATATTAAGATATAAAACTGGGAAGCATATATATATATATATATATATATATATATATATATATATATCTCACAGCCTGGACACTTAAATTAGAACTTAATAACAAAAGGACAGCTTAAACATCCAATTACTTAGAAATAAAATTTTTTTCCTTAATCTACTCTTGGACCAAAGAGAAAATTGAAACCATGCTGGTAAATGGTTATGAGCACAAAATCAAAACATCTGGGATTCAGCTAAAGCTATATCAAGAAACAAAACTAAATAAAGTAACAATTTCACTGAAATAGAAACAAGGAATAAAGTAAATCTAAGGAAGGCAAAAAGATGGGATCACAGTTAAAGCAGAAATTAATGAATTAAAAAATGCAAAAATTGGAAAATAAATGCAAGAGCATTTTTAAAAAGAACAATAAAACCACGACAAGACTAATTATGAAGAACAGTGAGAAAATTTAAAATGTGTAGTGTTGGGAATGAGAAGTGGGATAGAACATATGTGGAAAAGTTAATTATAAGAAAATAGTATATGTAATTCAATGTTAACAAATTTGAAACTGTTATTAAAATGAATACATATTCTAGGAAAATATAATTGCCAAATTGACTCAAGAAGAGCTAGAAAACTTGAAAAGACTAATAATCAGAGAAGAAAGGGAAACGTTGCTGAATAAATAATTATTCCATAAAAGAATCCTGCTTCATAGAGTTAGTTATACAGTGGACTTCTTTTCACTCAAGGAATTTAATGTTCTTGCTGTTTAAAATGTTCCAGAACATAAAATAGGATGGAAATGGCCCCATTTCAGTTTTTGAAACTAAAGTAACCCTGACAGTAACCAAAGTAACACAAACTAACAAAATTAGCAAAAACAAACAAAAAATGAGAAACAAAACAACCTTACTTAAGAGTCTAGATGAAAAAAGATAAAATGCTTACAAATCAAAAACACAATATTATTAAAAATAATACACTGCGACCAGATAGAGTTTGTTCCAGTAATTCAGGTAATGTTTTATTAATATAAATAATTATATTTTTAATTCAAACGTAAAGCTTATCATTTTCTCTAGAGTGACTGGAAAAGTGGTTCATTAACTAGAAATAGGATACTTCATTAATATGAGGAGTGCCTCTGTCAGTCAGCATTGATAAAATTCTTCATATTAAACCATTAGAAACATTCCTGTTAGAGGCAGGAATCAAACAAGGATGCTAATTTAACCATGATTATGTAACATTTTCTATACAATCTGATGTGGTGGTGAAGAATCTTAAGGTTTTTTAATACTCATTACCTTTATGCATTCTTTCTCCACTGATTTGAGATAATACCTTTATCATACCGCAAATTGTTTTATATTCTTGGTCTCAACCTCCCCCGCCCAAGCTTTATCTTCTATAGTAATGATTCGTTTGTCTATCTCTGTCCCCCAACTTCACACTGTTTTGCATTATTTTAACTTCATAATATATTCTTATGGCTATTTTAAATCTTTCTCTCACACACACATATCCAAACTGCCCTACAGAAAAGTTTTATCAATTAACATTCCTACCAGCTCTGTGGTAGGCTCTTTCCAACGTTGGGTGTTTTTCCCAAGCCATGTTAACATAAATTGCTGATTCTGTAGGTGACCTGCACCTTGGAGAATCTGATGAAAACTATAAACTGTTTTGCCAGCTGCCCCCAGCTGCCCCCATATATCTCATTTATGTCTATGTCCATATCTCTATATACCAAATTGCACGTTATTAAAGGTGTTCATAGACTCTCTGAGTGTATGCATGGACCCCCAGGTTAACGACATCTGAAGTAAATGTTCATCTGTATTCCAGCACTTTTATATTTAACTCTTGAATCCAATGGAAATTTATTTTGACGACTATTTACAATACATCCTTAAAAAATGTATAGTATGATCCAAATGTTTTACCTCCCCCCATAAATATGTTACTGTATCTGCATAGAGAAACAGATAAAAGGCTACAGATATACCAACATGTTTCAATACTATGGATGGTAAAATCGAGTGATTCTTTGTCTATTCTTCTCTGCTTTTCTTTATTTAAATTTTCCACAATGAATATATTTCACTTTTGGGATAAGAAACAGACTCATTGCTTTCAGAAAGAAAGGCAGCGAGGGCAGTTTGGCGGGTTGCAGAGCTGCGGGGAATGATAGCTGGGAGGCTTTCCCTTCCTTGGCAGAGGTCGAGATGATTAGGGTCACGCAGAGACGGAGTTTGAACGTCAACTGTTTGTGCTACTGCACCAGCGCAGGCAGGAATCTGTGCCCATCTCACGGCCTGGACACAGGCGTCTCAGTGTGAGCCGGGGCCTGTGATGGGCCGGTGGGGCTCCTTCCTGGAACAAGGGCCCTGTGTCTTCCACTGTCCAACACAAAGGACAGAGGTCCCCTGTTTACTTTGGATTAGAAATGTTCAAATGAGAGACAGCAAAAACATTTGAGTTTTCCCTCTTTTCAGTTTCCTTCAAAATAACAAATTGTAGTAAGTCGGGGATTTTTTTGGCATCTTCCGTGAATAAAAATCAGACCAGATTGCTGAGAGAGTCTTAAAGAGCTTCCCTTGTTTACTATGTTTTTTAGATTTATGGCTTAAAGCTTAAGAAGTAGCAGTAACTGACTAGGCCCCTGAATTGTCCATTCATTTCCCAAGAAAATGGGGCATTCCCAAATCCTTGGTCAGCAGAGCCAAGTGACCTTTGCCCTTTTGCAATAAGCTCATTATAGGGTGGAAGCACCCACACAATCCTGTACGCACTCCTCCTCCCTCCCTCCCCTCCAACCTCCCACGCATTGGAATACTCCTCTCCTTTCAGATGTTCATTCAAACTCCTTTCTCTTATAAAAATAAGACCTTCAAAGGGATAGAAGTTAAATCAGATATCGGAGTCTTTGAATCATAAAAGTCAAGGTGGTCCTGCTGTACCTGAGACTACAGGGAATGAGACCTTGAAGACCACGGTGGCATGGTGGAAATTGTATGGACTTTTGTGATTTTGTGTTCAAATCCTAGTTCTGGCACTAATGACCCAAGGACAACTTTCCAAACCTTTCGAATTGTTAATTTCCTTACCTGTAAAGTGGAGGATATTATAATACCCAGTGCAGAGTCACTGTGAAGACAAAAGGAGATGATGTGTGTTAAAGGGTATAAGTCAGAGCCTGGCACATGCAAACCACTCTATGCATAGTGGCTGTCATCACTGCTGTGACTTGCAACTGTTGTCACCTTACATGGAATAGGCAGTTACAGAGTTTGCCCAACTCAGGAAGATGAGATGAAATGGGTATATGTATAGGACCGGCAAAGTACAGTTTTCCAGGACAGCAATTTTCTGTCTGATGTTGGATTATTCTTGAGTAACTACCATAATATCAGTAATTATCAAAGAAAGTGGATATAGAAATGTTGGGGAGGGGCTTTTGCGCTCCACGTGTGACCCTGTCCTCAGAGTCTGACTTGCTCCTGCAGCAGTGTGAGATTGAGAATGGCCACCGGTGATGAGAGGGCTGTGGTGTGCACATGAAGAGTGTGGAAAATGGAAAGGTGAGCCTGCTAATTTAGATCCATTTTATCATCCTCTGCCTTGTCAACTCTCACCTGTTACTAGCATCATTGGGGGAAATATCTGAAGTGACATTTGCTGTCATATTCCAGATCACAAGGGTTTCTCAGTGTGGTGGTTAATGTCATGTGTCCACCTGACTGGGCTAAGGGATGCCCTTATAGATGGTAAAACATTATTTCTGTGTATTGCCGTGAGGGTGTTTCCCGACGAGATTAGCATGGGAATTGGTGCACTGAGTAAACAAGGTCCACCCTCCTCAATGCAAGGGCATGTGGCCCAACCCATTGATGGCTTGACTACAACAAAAAGCTGGAGGAAAGGCAAACTTGCTTCTGACTGAGCTGGGATGTCCATATTCTCCTGCTCTTGGACATCAATGTTCCTGGTTCTTGGGTCTTCGGGCTTGAACACAGGCTTATACCATTGGCCCCTCAGTTCTTGGTTATGTGGACTGAGACTGGGACTTACAACATGGGCTCCCATGGCTCTCAGGCCTTTGGGCTTGGACTGAAACTACACCACTGGCTTTCCTGGGATGGCAGATCTGGGTCTTCTCAGCCTCAAGTGTGTAAGCCAAGCCCACATAATAAATCTCTTTCTGTATATGTCCATATCTCCTATTGATTCTGTTTCTCTGGAGAGCCCTGAGTCATACTTAGTCAGCCCTTCTGGGAATGCAATTCAGTGATGAATCTCTGAGGATCTGACACAAAGCAGGGGAATCGCTGAGAACCGTGGCAGGGCCTTCCTACTTCCTTTTATCCCCAGTTTCTATTGGTCACCACCAGTAATGTAGGAAAAAGGTACAGTGAGTCCTCACTTAATGTTATCGACAGGTTCTTGGAAATGGCGACTTTATGAGAAACGATGTATAAGGAAACCGATTTGACCATAGGCTAATTGACATACACAAGAGTTAAGTCCTATGGCCTATTTCTATTCACGAAGACATCACCAAACTTCTAAATAAAGATAAAAACATTTCTAATATTAAACATTGAAATAGGCCAGGTGTGGTGGCTCACACCTGTAATCCTAGCCCTTTGGGAGGCCAAGGTGGGAGAATCGCTCTAGGCTAGGAGTTTGAGACTAGCCTAAGCAACATAGCAAGACCCTGCATCTACAAAAAATAGAAAAATTAGCCAGATGTGGTGGCACATGCCTGCAGGCCCTGCTACTTGGGAGGCTGAAGCAGGAGGATCACTTGAACCCAGGAGTTTGAGGTTGCAGTGGCCTATGATGGTGCCGCTGCAGTCTACCCCAGATGATAGTGTGAGACCCTATTTCAAACAAACAAACAAAAAAGGAAATAAATGTGAGCTATGGTACATTTACACTTAAGAAGGATTAATAAAAACGAGTAAGATCATTATTTACCCACTTATTCCAGTTCAGGCTCATGGGTGGCCAGAGCCTCTCCTGGCTGCTTAGGGTGCCAGGCACGAACCAGCCCTGGACACAAGGCCATCCCATTGCGGGTGCACTCACTCACACTCACTCAGACTGGGACCATTGGACACACCAGTGAACTGAACATGCACATCTTTGGGATGTGGGAGGGAGCCAGAGCACCTAGAGAAAACCCACGCAGGCATGGGCAGAAGGTGCAGAGCCCACACAGACCATGGCCCCAGCTGGGAATCAATTTTTCCTTCCCAACAGTGTAACAAAACAACGAAACAAGGACTTGCCATAAGCCAAAGGATTTTAAGATATAGCCAAGATCATACAAAAAAAGTCTCCCAAACTTAAGTCATTCCTTCACACCTCATAACATTTTCCGAGTTCCAATGGAAACAAGCATTTATTCCCCAAACACGTAGATGAGTGATGGTTAGGGCAGAAGTTACTGTTCTGAGAGCATCAGAAAACTCGAGTCAGTGACAATTTACTTGGAGATCTGTGCTTCAAGACAAGGCAGTTACGTTGGCTCCGCGCCAGTTGTAGACCTTTCGCTCCTTCGTCTCCCCCCTTGCCTCCCACACGTGCCTGGCTCCCTGTCTCGCCCTCCCGCTGTAGACTCTTCCTTTCCCGCTTTTCCTTACTCTCTGCCCATTTCTCACTTTCTCCCTCTGCTTACCAGCAATAGGAGAAACTAAGCATTCATATGATTTTTTATTAAATGCTAATGTCCTGAATTTTAAGAGACTACGTGGACATTTTATCTTGTTTTAATCAAAAAAACCTAAATTAAGTTGACCTTTATTCAGATGTGATTCACTTAACTTTTTTCCTTTCTGAGCGTATGGCGTTTTCAATGAACAACAATCCTTTTACTTCCATCCCGGTCTGAGAAATACTTTAGCCTGCTGTTTTATTTCTTAGTCTTAGATAACTGGACCTCTGGTTTTAATTTTGCTTTTCTTGCGAGTGTTTGTATAAAGTTGACGGTACATGTTTGTAAGTATAGCAGTATTTAAGAAATATCTAGACATGAGATATCAGCATAATTCAGGTCCTGCCCATGACACAGCCTTCACCTATGCCCTGAAACTGCACCCTAGTTCAGATAAAAAAGTACCTGCCCGGTTTTTGACTTAGATATATCACTAGAGATCTGGCCAGCCAGCTAGCACGGGCATCTTCCTGATTCCAGACAGAAGTTGGGCAAGTAACCTGCTTCTCCATTTGGGCAGGACCCTGGAATTCCCTTGGATGGGACTCTAGGTGAGATAGGTCCTGTGACACTGCTGTTGGATCGCCCTGAATGAAATAACCAAAATTTATTTCTCATGGTGCCACTTACAAAAAGCTTCTGAATAATTATCTCATTTGATCCTTACGTCGGTCCTGTAAGGTGAAGCTACTAATATTATCCCTAAACTAGGTGAGTTGTCTAGGGTTACACAGCCAGGAAGTGTCAGAGCAAGAATTTGAACCCTGACCTTTGGAACTCCAAATTCAGGGGGCCTGGCACAGTGTAGGCTCGGTAAACATTTCTTCTTCCCATCACACCTGCCACAGGCTAAAGAAAAGTCATTGCCTCTGTCTCATAGGGCCGTCTTTCCAGGATCCCTGGCACAGAGGAATTAGTCCTGGTCCTGTTGTGACATTCACTATTCACATCTCAGAACTCTCCTGGCCCCTTTTATCTCCCCTGCCAGCTCAGCTTCTGAGACCGCTGTTTTATGTACTACCTGCATGAAGAAGAAAGGGATCCCCGGTTTCTCACAGAGGATAACAGTTGGGAGTCATTAGCACGATATGATAGAAACGTGAGCAACCAGATTCACGTAAGGACCCAGCAGCCCTCATGTGCTGCTCAGTTGTGCTCTGCCCTCTCTGCGGTTGGTTAGGCAGGGGAGGGGTAAGCTAAACAGTAGTTTCTGACAACAGCTGGGAAGGCTTTTTCTTTTTAGATAACAATGGAATTGGTGTAACTGGGAATGAAGATAAGGCTTGGAACCAGGTTAGAGAATATTAAGTGTGCATAGAAGGCTAAGTTTTTAAAACATAAAACTCTGTTGCATTATTTGTGAAGGCTCAAACTTGTGAAGGTTAAATACCATAATTTTTCCATTTGTTCTGTATTTTGATTCACACAAGAAAGCTGGCTTTGCCCATTTCTTATTGTAAAAACTTGAAGGAAAAAAAAAGAAGAAAGGGACAATTTTTTGAAACTGCTTGAAAACATTACAGCCAAAAGAAGCTACGAAGGAGCTGGGCAGAGAACCTAGTGACTAAGAGAATGAGGAATGGCAAGTATGTCCTCCCTTGGGAGGGGCTCTACCCGTGCAGCGCTTCACACACGAAAGTCTTGACACCAAACATGTTCTAACATGTATGGCTGTGGCGAAGGATATGAAAGAATTCATAGAACAAAGAGCCTGGGGATGTTTGATGATTTACTCCTGGAGATCATTCTAAATGACCCAAAATTTGGGAGACATTTCTGAATTCCCTGGCTCTCGTGAATTCAGCAGGTCATTAAGAGCCAACACCTTGGGGATGTCTCCAGAAGTCCAAAGAAGATAAGAAATATCTAGACATGAGATTTAGTTGAGGGAATTGTACTCACCCAGCTATGCTCACAATCAAAAGGTCATTCTTCTAATTCTATTAACTTCCCACCCGTACCACATTCTCACATTCTCAGAAACACAAACACACACACACACACACACACACACACACACACACACACACACACATGCACGATAACAAGTTTCGATCTTTCCTGGTTAATTCGCACTCACCCTTCAGGGCTCAGCTGAAACCTTACTTCCTCAGGGCAGCCTCTCTTGATTCCTCAAACATGCTCAGGTCCCCCTGTGAACTCTGATAGCGCCCTGCAGGCTTCCCAGTGGTACTCACAACACTTCCTTTCGCCCCCTTTCACAGTGTTTTATCTGACCCCAAAGTGCAGGTATGGATGCCCTTCCATCCCGATGCACCTCTCACTAGATCCTCTCGGCCTTGCAAGTATCCTGGGGTGTTCAGTGGAAGGACCTCCAGAAGGATCTGGAGGCTGTGGGCCTCCTGGGTGGAAGTGGTAGCCAAGCTGGGTGGTGGAACCACGGGGATTGGGCCTGGAGGAGAAATTTTCTGATTCTGTGAGCCCAAGTGCATGTCACCATCTTCCCTGCAATGGCAAAACCTTAGATGGGTAGCTGCTAAGGTGCTGTGCAGTTCAGGCACCAAGCCCACCAAGTTGGGCCCCTCGGTGGGAGCTCGCCATGGTAAAGCTTGGAAGGAGAAGTGGAGCTTCCTGAAGAACAGGCAGGGCGGCATGGGCCAGGCAAGGGCCAGCGAAGTGGGAGCCATCCAGCCTGAGCAGCAGGCCCTCCCCACTCTCCTGCACAACATTAGCTCAAGGACAGCAGGGGCCACCTGGATGAGCTTCATCAACCTGCGCAAGTAGCTGCTCAAGCCAGATTTAATTTGATTTCAGAAAAATAAAGGGTCTTTTCTTTCATCTAAATTCATAACTGTTACACCCATACCACAATAGTAATTACATAAGGACTTTCAAAATTGTTGGTTTTTATGTCTACCTTCCCTTTATTAGCAGTTTTATATACCTAGCACAGAGTCTTGAAAGTGAATGATTCTCAATTTTCATTCAATGAATGAGTGAATTAATCTTTGAAAAAATCCTTAAATCTTTCAATAATTCCAAGTCCTTTCAATAATTCCAAGTCACTGTTTTAATGTCAGATTTAACAGCCTGATCAAATGGGTTTACAAGAATAAACTCAGGAAGGAGACTTGTGAAGCAAGCAGCCAAGACTGGAGTTTTCACTTTGCAGAGAGCTTACTGAGTGGAGATGAACATTCTAGGAGGTTTCAGCTGATGGGAAAGACACTAGTGCAGTGTACGGTGGTTAGAAAATGTGACCTGCCAAGAGGGGGTGGGGGAAGAGAGACAGGAAAGGAGGTCCCTTTATGTTGAAATCAATGCAACGACATTTGATGAATAGAGAAAAACAGGTCCTGTGTAAATACGTCATTGCAAGTGACAAGATAATAGCATTCCCTGATGTTTGGACTCTATTTCTTTATGCCATTCTGCCCAACCAAAAACAATCCTATTTTGCAGATTTCTGGCACTTTGCCTCTTCCCTTAATTACAGTTCTAAACACATGTATGAAAGTAGGTGGCCACAAAGAAATGACTTCTGGCTTTAAATGCCATTTGGGTAGAAGTGTCTCGGGCAGCCTCTCACAACTTTCCTTATGATATTTTTGAAAACAAAGAAAAAGATAAGAACTCAAAGCAGCAAACACCAGACGTTTTGACCAGATCATTGACTTACCCAGATTCTTGGAGGCATTTTTATCAATTTTAAAGTGCACATAGGATTGGTACAAACCCATCCACATTGTGCCTCATGTAATAGAGGTCAGAGGGAAGCCAGCTTCCCCTACTTCTTGTTACAGACACTGAGATTCAAGGTCTGTACCAGCTGGCACATTGGGCGGGCACCCACGTGCCATGGAAGTGCTGCTTGTTCGGGATGCTAATACTACATCTATTTGGAGGTAGCACCTCCCAGGAAACAACTCGTCAGGAAGCATGTGTATATGTGTGGGGGAGGGGGAGGAGGAACGGGACCCAGCAATTTTGTACTGTATCCTGGGAAGGGCAACCTCTACAAGCTAAACACTACAGGCAAGGGTGGGGACAGGAAGATCTCTAATAGCAGGATGCACTATCAATTGCAGTTTTGCAGGTGACTCCATGGGTCAGAGGACTAGAGAACCAGGTGGGGAAATGTGCTACCTCAGTAGAATGGAGCTGTGTTAGGTGCATGCCTGCTAGGAACTGAACATTTGTCCTGACCCATGCATGTCAACTTGTACTCTAGGTCTGAAAGGGGGATGCATATGTAGATATGTAGAAAATGCAATAGAATGTACAAACAATTAGGATTAATAAGTGACCTTAGCAAGGATGCAGAATACAAGGTCGATTAATTTTTATGTACTAGCAATAAATAATTTAAAACAAAGTAAAAATACTATATACAACACCATACAATAATCGAATACTTAGAACTAAATATAACAGAATATGTTTAAGATCTCTACATTGAAAACTACACAACATTGAAGGGAAAAAAATCTAAAAGACCAAAATTAATGGAGAAATATACCATATTCACAGATCAAAACACGTAATATTGGTAAAATGTCAATTTTCTCCAAATTGGATTACAATCTCAATCCAAATTCCAATCCTACATGTTCTTCTGCAGTGTGATTTTGCCACTGCCCCATCAATAGGGGAAATCTAATTTTTCTCTCTTTGAATATAGATGGGCTTGTATGCTACATAACTTTCTAGGCAGGTCATGAATGGCAGTGAAGCTTCAACCTGGATTACTGGAATACTCACTCTTTAGACTTCAACTGCCAGGTAAGCAGTCCAGCTACAGTGGGGCACCATGGTGTACGGAAGCCCAACTAGCCTATCCAGAGAGATCACATGGAGAGGCCTAAAGACTATATGAGAAGAAGACTATAAATGCTTGGCCAATCCCCAGCTGCTCTAGTTCCTGATGTTCCAGCCCTAGCCATTATGCAACCACAATTACATGAGAGACCCCACAAGCATAGAGCTAAGCCCTTCCTGAATTACTGCCCACAGGAACCATGAGAAATAATAAATGACTGTTTTTGTTAAGTCACTATATTTTGAGATGGTTTGTTATGCAATAAGAGTTACCAAAACAGGGACCTTGGAATGCACAAGGTTTCTTAATCAGGACACAAAAAGAACTAACCATAAACTTTCAAAAATGACATATTGGATTTTGTTAAAATTAAGAACTTCTCTTTATCAAAAGATATTAATACCATTAAGAGAGTGAGAAGGTGAGTGATAAACTGGGAGAAGATTTTCACAAAACATATCTGACAAAAGGACTTGTATGCAGAATGTAAAAGAATGCCAAAAACGTAATAAGAAAAAACAACAAATGACCCAATAAAAAAGTTTGCAAAATCCTTAAACAGTCACTTTATAAAAGCGAATGTTGCTAGGCACGGGGACTCACGCCTGTAATCCCAGCACTTTGGGAGGCTGAGGTGGGAGGATTGCTTGAGACCAGGTGTTCGAGACCAGCCTGGGCAACATAGAGAGATACCCGTCTCTAAAAAATTTTTAAAAAATTAGCCGGGTGAGGTGGCACACACTTGCAATCCCAGCTACTCAGGAGACTGAGGCTACAGGATCACGTGAGCCTAGGAATTTGAGGCTACAGTGAGCTATGATCAGGCCACAGCACTCCAGCCTAGGTGAAAGAGTGAGACCCTGTCTCCTAAAAAAAAATTAAAGAAATAAAAGAATGTCTAAATAGCTAATAAGTATATGTAAGGTTATCAATATCATTACTTATTAGAAAATAGGAATTAAAACCACAATGAGATACCACCACACACTCAACAGAATGACTAAACTTAAAACTAAAAAGACCAAACGTTGGCAGTGATGTGGAAAAATTAGAACTCTTGCATACTGTGGGTGGCAGTGTAAAACAGTGCAACCTATTTGGAAAATGTTTGGCAATATCCATTAAAGCTAAATATTAATATATTCCTACCCTATGACCCAGAAATCTCACTGCGAGGTATGTGCTCAGTAGAAAAGAGTGCATATCTTCACCGAAAGGCATATACAGCAATGTTCATAGCACCTTAATTGATAATATCCCAAAATTGGAAACAATGAAAATGTTCATAAACAGAAGAAATAAATTATAATATATTTATATAACACAATATTACTCGGCAATAAAAACAGCAAACTACTGATATCACACAAAAGCATCGGTGAGGATCCCAGACAGTATGTTGAGCCAAAGAAACAGGGCACGAAAGAACGCATACTGTGTGTTTCCATTTACAGTAGTCCCCCGCTTAGCCACAGTTTTGCTTTCTATGGTTTCAATTACCCATGGTCAACTGGGGTCCAAAAATAGGTGAGTAGAGTACAATAAGATATTTTGAAAGAGAGAGAGAGGGAGGGGGCAGAGAGAAAGAAAGAAAGACAGAGGGAAAGAGACCACATTTGCATTTTTACTACAGAATATTGTTATGATTGTTCTGTTTCACTATTAATTATTATTAATCTCTTCCCATATCTGATTTATAAATTAAACTTTTTTCTTTTTAAAGCCTGTCTTTTTTATTATTATTATTTGGAGACAGGGTCTCACTCTGTTGCCTCAAACTCCTGGGCTCAGGAGATCCTCTGGCCCCAGCCTCCAAAGTAGCTGGAACTACAGGTGCATGCCACAACACCTGGCTAAGTTTTAAATTTTTTGTAGAGACAAGGTCTCTCACTGTGCTGCCCAGGCTAGTCTCGAACTCCTGGCCTCAAGCAATCTTCCCACTTTGGCCTCCCAGAGAGCTGGGATTACAGGCGTGAGCTACTGCACCTGGCCATAATTAAACTTTATCATAGGTCTGTATGTATAGGAAAAAACATAGTATATATTGGGTTTGGCACTACCTGCAGTTTAAGGAATCCACCAGGGGTTTCAGAACGTATGCCCTGTGGGTAATTAGGGACTACTGTATATGAAGTTCAAGAGAAGACAAAATTAATTTATGGTGATAGAAGTCAGAATAGTGGCTATCGTTGGTGGGGAAGATAAGGCAGCTTTCTGGGATGCTTGAAGCATTCTGTATCTTGATCTGGATAGCAGTTACACATGTAAAATATGCATGTAAAAATTCATTGAGCTATACATTTAAGATTAATAATTTCGGCCGGGCGCGGTGGCTCA
>RJWJ010023059.1:0-22190 GCA_004363605.1 Indri indri
CAGAGACAAGGCCAGTATGCCCCGCCCCCAGGAGCCAGCAACATTTTGGGACTCGAGGCATCTGGACACGTGGCAGAGCTGGGGCCTGGCTGCCAGGGGCACTGGAAGATTGGGGACCCAGCCATGGCTCTGCTGCCCAGTGGAGGCCAGGCTCAGTATGTCACCATCCCCGAAGGGCTCCTCATGCCTATCCCAGAGGGACTGTCCCTGACCCAGGCTGCAGCCATCCCGGAGGCCTGGCTCACTGCCTTCCAGCTGTTACATCTCGTGGGAAACGTGCAGGCTGGAGACTCTGTGCTAATCCATGCAGGATTGAGTGGCGTGGGCACAGCTGCCATCCAGCTCACCCGGATGGCTGGAGCTATTCCTCTGGTCACAGCTGGCTCCCAGCACAAGCTTCAAATGGCAGAAAAGCTTGGAGCAGCTGCTGGATTCAATTACAAAGAAGAGGATTTTTCTGAAGCAACACTAAAATTCACCAAAGGTGCTGGAGTTAACCTGATTCTAGACTGCATAGGCGGATCCTCCTGGGAGAAGAATGTCAACTGCCTGGCTCTTGATGGTCGCTGGATTCTCTATGGTCTGATGGGAGGAGCCGACATCAGTGGGCCCCTGTTTTCAAAGCTACTTTTTAAACGAGGAAGTCTAATCACCACTTTGCTGAGATCTAGGGACAAAGAGTACAAGCAAATGCTGGTGAAAGCTTTCACGGAGCAAATTTTGCCCCACTTCTCCACGGAGGACCCCCAACGTCTACTGCCGGTTGTAGACAGAGTCTACCCAGTGACCGGAATCCAAGAAGCTCATAAGTTCATGGAGGCTAACAAGAACGTGGGCAAAATCGTCCTGGAGCTGCCCCAGTGAAGGAGGAGGGGGCCGTACAGGACACGGTCACCCTAAGCCTTTCCAGAGATAATTTGGGGATAATTCATAGTAGGCAGGCGAGAGCCTGGGTGCTACTCCCAGGTCCGCCTCGGTAGTTGGTCGGTGTAAAGCCGGCCCAAGGAAATAAAGAGTGGACTTGAAGGGCAGCACTATCTCTGTGGGTGGTCCCAACGCGCGGAGGGGGCAGGGGTGAGGTGGCAGTCCCGACGGCCGTCACCCCGGGGTTTACAGGAGACGCCGGATCAGCTGATGCTCTACCTGAGGGCCACGCCAGGGTCGGAGGTTCGGGGAACAGTTACAGCCTCAGCCTCGACACAAGCCTGCTGAACCCTGTAGATTCCGCCTTGCGCCCTGCTAGAGGTCCAGGCCCGCTCTCGCGTCCCCAGCTTCCGGCTGCGCGCCCCGCGCCCTCCCGCTCCTCACCTGGCCCCGCCCCACCGCTCACCGCCCTCCTCGGGCCCCGCCCCGCCCCACCCGCCCCGCCTCATACCTCCCTCCTCGGGCCCTGCCCCCTCCAGCCCGCTCCCTCTGCTCAGGGCCGCCCTGACAGGAACGCCTTCCCTTCTGGGGACCACGCCCCGCCCTTTCCGGTACAGAAGCCGGAAGCGTCTCGGACGCTCGCCTTTCCATTTTGCGGCCTCCCTGTAGCTCGGGCTCATTTTGCTCTGGGTGTCTAGTGGAGAGGGGATGCTACGTCAGCGCGTCTCGGCGTGAGACGGTGATATTCCGGCGGTGCTGTAACAGCTTCCGGCGGAGTCTGGATGTTGGTGTCTGTCTGACGCTGTGTTGCTTTCGAAGCCGAGCGAGCTCCGGAGGTGTCCAGAGGATTTCCAGTATTTGCCGCGGTAACCTTAACAGCCTGCCAAGATGGCGATGCAAGCGGCCAAGAGGGCGAACGTGAGTAGCGGGGTCCTTCTGCGAAGGAGGAGGACATACATCGCCGGTTAACTTGGTCTGCGGCGTGGGTCAGAGCATTCTTGCCCATCCTCAGTCCCCAGGGCAGGGAAGCCAGAATCCAGAATTTCCCATCCCACCAGTGGGGATTCTATCCTGGCCCCATCCTCGGGGTTATGCTCCTTGAGCCACGTTTTCGTTCCCACCCCTTTTGAAAGTTCGTTTATTCTCTGTCCTAGTGTCAGGGATAGTGTTAGCCCTCCCTACAGCCTCTGTTGCTTGACCTACACCTAGGACCTGGCGTTAGGATCCTCTCCTTGGCCTTAAAGTCAATAGTACAGATGGGTCCTCAATAAATAACTTGATAGTTCAACAGCAGCTAGAGCCTGGGATTCTCCTCAAAACATGGAGCTTTTGGGATCCTTCATTAATGTATTAATTCAAGCAATGTTATTGAGCACCTACTGTGTACCTGGCTTAAGAGATGGGAAACAATTCATCAGTTATATTTATTGAACAGCTGAATGCCAGGCACTAGTCTTAGGTATTGGGGATACAGCAGTGAATAAAACAAAAATCCTTCTGCTTACATTCTAGTATTTGAGGGTGGGGTATTATGGAAACCTAAACAAACAAACTCAAGAAAGAGAGTTGTCAAGTGTAAGATGCATAGGGTTATAATAAGAGGAAGACAGGTCATTAACCGTTGGACGTGTTGAGGTGGAGACTATTGGTGACCTTGATGATAGGATTCATTGCAACGGATGAAAACTTTGTTGCAGTAGGATGAAAAGATGGTAGAAGTTGAGAAAATGGAGACAGCAAAGACGGCTCTTTCCAGGAGTTTTCACGTAAATAGAGAGTAGAGAAATTGGGTGATAGTTGACTTTTTAAAAGATGGGCGAGATAAGGTATATTTGTATGCCAGTGGGAATGATCCCGTAGAGTGGGAGAAACATGGTATGGAAGAAGGATGGGTTAAGTTCAAGAGTTAAGGTTTTGAGTAGCTGAAGGGTTGGCATAGTAATAGAAGGAAAGTGGGTAGATATAGATGAATGTAATTTGGTGGGTTTAGTGGTAGGAAGATAAAGTACTTACCATTTCATCATAATTGTTTTCTCCAAGAAGCAAGGGCCGGGGTCCTCTCCTGGGTTGGGCAGGGAAAAAGGTACAGCCCAACTCAGATGTTTGAGGGAGTGGGCCGGTAAGGTTTGAAGAGAGAAGAGAAAGTGTGAAAGTGTTTTGCCGAGTAAGAAAGCACATTTATTAAGGAAGTATATTATGATTGGTAGTATTGATCATTTATTTGAACTTAACGTTGAATCTTGAGATCTAAAACTCTATTGTAATTATTTGTTTACCATTTTTCACCACTACCAGTTTGAGGGCAGGGAATAAGTGCCTTATTCTTCCATTTATACAATACTTAGGAGAGAAGAAATAGCCAGAGAGTTAGGAAGAAATAGCGTCCAGAAGGGACTAGTCAACAGTGTAAGAAGCCTCAGGGAATTTAAGTATGGTGAGAATCCAGCACTGCAATTAAAAGATCTTAGTGAGTGAAACCACTTTCAGCAGAGTGAGTGCTGGGATGGAAGTCAGAATTGTGGTAGGATTGAGTGTCAGTAAAGTAAAGAATATGAGGCAGTGAGTATGAACTGCTTTTTTCCAGATGTTTGACTGAAAAAAAGAAAGAGCAAGATAGGATAATAAGTAGAGAGAGCTGTTAAGTTCAAGGAAAGCAGAAACCTTGTCTTTTTTTCTTCACTGTGTATTCCTAATACCTAACCTGGTGTATACATAAAGAAGGCATTTAGTAAATATCTGTTGAATGAATGAAGAGGATCCAAATAAGTATTTTGTGTAAGGTTTTGCAGAACAGGAGCAATGCCTCACATGAAGACTAGAAGAAACCAATAGTGAGGAAAGGCCTGTAAATTCAAAAGCGAGAAGAGATCATTGCTAGAACAAGTTCCTGAGAAGACGAGACAAGGGTCATCAGTGAAAGTTTTCTCTAGCAAATAGGAACAGTTCCCTTCTTTCTTTCCTACACATGTCTGGGGCATTGAGGGCTTTTAAAGGAGGTTGGAAATCCTTGTTTAACTGTAGTGCCCAAAAGCTTGGGTTTTGTAGTAGCCCCTTACTAGTTCCCCTAATAGTCTTCCCAGAACCAGTGCTCTGCTGCTTTTCCAAAGAGCATGCCGTTTTCAGTAACATCAGATTATAGCTCTTATTCTTGGTTTGTTATTATTATGTATCATTGATAATTTTTTTTAAATGGTAGCACTCCTGCCCCTCATCATAGTGACATACACATAATACATAATGTCATAATGACAATACATATTTCTCATTTTAGATTCGACTTCCACCTGAAGTAAATCGGATTTTGTATATAAGAAATTTGCCATACAAAATCACAGCTGAAGAAATGTATGATATTTTTGGAAAGTATGGACCTATTCGTCAGATCAGAGTGTGAGTCTGACTGAGATTTTTGAAAGAAATGTCATTAAAAGAATATGCTTGCATAATCTGTAATCTCAGAATTATAGCTGACAGCGAGGCCACCCTGTGCGGTGTACAGTGCAGCAACCCTAACCAAAAGCCTAGAGACCAACAGACTGAAAATCAGGGAGATGAGATCTTTTTGTAAGGGGAAAAAACTTACTGAGACCCTAATGATCCAGCTCAGTGAAAGCCAGGAATGGAATTTGGGAAATTATAGACAGCAAGAAGTAGTAATGGATTCTTTGAAGAGAATCGTTGGGAAGGGAAGAAGCTAACATTTATTGCATACCTACTATTTGTAAAGCCAAGTGGTATACTATGTTTTTTATATGCAGTAACTCTATAATTTTCTCAATAATCATCACTATCTCTTTTACTAACCCCGGGATTTCTGAATAAACTGAGTAAAAGTATAAAAACTGTAAAAAATGATATTTTCGGCCAGGCATGGTGGCTCACGCCTGTAATCCTAGTACTCTGGGAGGCCGAGGCAGGTGGATCACTCAAGGTCAGGAGTTCGAGACCAGCCTGAGCAAGAGCGAGACCCCATCTCTACTAAAAAATAGAAAGAAATGATCTGGACAAGTAAATATATATATATAAAATTAGCCGGGCATCGTGGCGCATGCCTGTAGTCCCAGCTACTCGGGAGGCTGAGGCAGAAGGATTGCTTGAGCCCAGGAGTTTGAGGTTGCTGTGAGCTAGGCTGACGCCACTCACTCTAGCCCGGGCAACAAAGCGAGACTCTGTCTCAAAAAAAAAAAAAAAAAAAAAAAAAAGATATTTTCCACTGCGGCTCTTTCTACTGAAGATTTAAAAGTATGGGGAAAAACATATAAGAATTTGTGTTTTAATTTAATATAAAGCTTGGGGCTCATAGTTTCAAATGATATTTACTGGACCTTTACTAAATACCATTTACAATAATAGGTGCTTTTATTTACATCAATAAATCTATGGCCCTGGGAGTAAAAGTACCTTTCTAGTTTCACACAGCATTTGGTGATAAAGTCTTCTGACTCTAACTGAACCTCTGCCCTACACAGTACCTTATCCTCTGCCATGCTAACTAGTATGAAAGGGCTGGTAAGAGTCCATCTGAAAGGATTTCTAAAGTTTTTATTTTTAGTCAGAATATTTCTTTCTTCATAAATTTTCTTTTATGACCTGAGAGCTCCTTCCTGGCTTTTAGGACTATGAGATCTTGAGGACTCTCCTTTTGAATGATCACCATCCTCTCCAGAGAGTGAACCAAGAGCTGGAGATATGTCATCATTGGTATTCAGATGGGGATGAAAATGCAAGTGTTATAAACCAGCTTCCTTTTTAGGAGGTCTTGGTCCTTTGAGCACCTGATGAAAGCTTTGGACCCTCTCCACAGACGAACACACACAATGTTTTGCATATATTTCAGGGGATACATGGACTCTAGGTTAAGAAACCCTATTCTAGATACACAAAGAATGGTATATGGAAGATCCCTGATGTGTGGATCAGGAGACAAGACTCTACTTCAGGCCCCATTACTGGCCACGTGTGTGATAAGTTGCCTAGCTTTTTTGGTTTTCTCTTTCTTCATGTGCGAGATAATCCAGATGGTGCCCTTTCAGCTTTTAACGTGGAGGCAGCATGGATTAGTTATATGACCTGGGTTTAAATACTAGCTGGGCGCTTGTTAGTCTTGTAAAACTGGGCAAAATTTTTTATCTCTCTGGGCTCAAATTCTATGACATGCAGTCTTCCTAACCTACCGATCTTAAAAGAATTTTAGTTTGGATCAAATTAGACAGTTTCTGTGAAGGTACTTTATCGTTGAGTATTTCCTTCCCAGTGGGTGTTAGCCACCCCTTCTGTGTGCTCCCACAGTACTTTCTGTGTACCTCTCTTATTAGTTAACACGTGGCTTTGTTATCTGTCTACTTGCCTGTCTCCTGGCAGCCTATGAGCTGCTCCAAGACAGGTACCATATATTCTTTTTGGTTTGTGTTGATGGTGCTTGTGCCTGATATACATGTTAAGCATTCAGTTTATATAAATAAATGTTAATATGGAAATTGATAGCATGGTTGTGATTTAGGAAGACATTTTAAAGTTTAGTGATAGTACTCAGTTAAGAGATGTTTAAATCAGTTAGACAGTGTTTCAGAAAGCCAGAATGAAGGCACAAGTAATAAAGCAGAGGCATCTTCAAAAGAGTGCAGAAAAGCTCAGGGCCTTTCTGCTTCTCATCCCTCCCTCTGGAATGGTTTTCACTTGCTCGTATCATACCTGACTCCCTCGTATTCTTTAAGTCTCAGCTTTAGTGTCACCTTTTCAGAGAGATTTTCCCTGACCACCCTAGGTAAAGTAGCTTCTTCTCTTCCCCATTAATCCCTGTTACAGATCCATAATTATTTCATATTTATTTAATGTCTTTCTCTTGCTTTAATACGAGCTCATTGAAAGAAAGGAAGATGGTTGTTTTTTTCACTATTGTATTTCTAGTTCCTGTCACATAGAAAGAATGCAACATATATGTTGAATAAATTAATAAAAATTGGGGGTGCAAACTTAGAACTTGGGTCTAAATTATAGATTGAGAAATAGCTGTTTTTCTGTTCCATGACTGTGATCACACTTTATTGCATATTTGGCACCTAGCACTAGGGTGGCCAACCTTCTCAGTTTGCCCAGTACCAGGAGGCTTTCTGGGACTTTCAGACTAGAACAGTGAACATGAAGACTGTGACAAAATGTCAAACTAGTTCTTTTCCTGCTGCCTTTAGTAGCTGTGTTCTTAGTATTCCTGATATCATAAGTTTCACTCGTAGACATTTAAGATAAAATTGGAAACAAAATTATCTAGTTCAAGAAATTACAGGCTTATCTAGCATATCTATCCATAATGTATATTTCCTCTAATGGTTTTCAGGTTGATCTCAAAATAGTTAAATATTTCAATTTACTGTCTTTAAAAGACAGTTATCAGTTTAAAAGACAGTTCTGTTATTCAGCTATCAATGCAAGGGGATATGTGTATTTTAATTAAGTTTGATTTATCACTGCAGGGGGAACACACCTGAAACTAGAGGAACAGCTTATGTGGTCTATGAAGACATCTTTGATGCCAAGAATGCATGTGATCACCTATCAGGGTTCAATGTTTGTAACAGATACCTTGTGGTTTTGTACTATAATGCCAACAGGGTAAGTATAGCAAAGTTCTCTTCCTGTGGTGAGCTCATTTGAAAATTAGTCTAGACTGTACAGTGATGGGAAGTGTGGACTGTGAGTTTTCTTTTTCAGCTAGTGCTATTGGTGAAATTCATTTGCCTGTAGATTGGTAACTGTTAACTTTGGTGCTTACCATGTTTCCAGGCATTTCAGAAGATGGACACAAAGAAGAAGGAGGAACAGTTGAAGCTTCTCAAGGAGAAATACGGCATCAACACAGATCCACCAAAATAAATGTTTACTGCATTTTCATTTTGAACTAAAGCCCATAGTGACCACCACCACCTTTTTTTTTTCCTTTTTAATTAATACTGGATATTGTGATTTCTTATTTGAGATTCAAAATTACCTATTTGAGACTTTGATACATATTAGAATATATTATGTTAATAAACTTGTAGCTTTTTGTGAAACATGTGTTTTCTCTTTAATTTTCCCCTCTTATTTGATAGCAGGAAAAAATAATACAACAGCTGAACCATATCAAGAATTGTAGGTGGTGCTAGGGACTCCTGAGTTTCTTGAGAGGAAGGACCTTTTTTATGTTTGTGTTGCCTCTGGTGTCAGGCCCAGTGCTTAGCCATCTAAGGAACTTGTTATGGTGTTATTGTTTATTGAATGTCTGTCAATAATGACATCTTCATAACAACTCAGTGCAGGTGGGTATTTGCATTTTGTGGGTGAGAAAACAAAAGCTCATCATGTTGGTTGAATAAAATATTTACATAAAAAGTTGGTGTAACAGCAAACGATTATTAACCCAGCATCTACATTTGAATAATACTTTATAGTTAATGAAACACCTTTGTTAATACAGGTACCCTTGTCCTTAGAACAGAGGTCTATTCTAAAAAGGGCTATTCAGATGACAGCAATTTGAGAGCAAGCTGCTTGGGGTGTGGTCATTACATGTCTAAGATTGTATTTATATGCCTTTCCCTTTAGTTATTAAGCATCTTCGTATATTTTGTACTTTAGCTCATAGTGTATCTTTGCCATAAATAAAATACTTTATGCTCATTTTACCATGAGTTCCCATGATATGGAAATAGTATGGTTATTACCACATTCATCATTGCTTGGCAGCTTAGGGGGAGATAACCATAATTTTCTTTTTATAGTTTAGGCATGGGCCAAATGGAAAAATGTGGACTAATCGTTTTGTGTATAACTGGAACCTAAAATCAATTTGAAGGGTATGTACACTAACTCATTTAAATGGACAAAAAAGCATCAATTCTACTTTTAATTATATCTGAGTGTTTTTTAAAAGCACATAGGAGAGTAAAGTCATTTCTAAGAAGGATGGGTAGATAAGAAAGCCACAGCTGTAATTTTCTTGTAAATGCTTTTTTTTATGAATGCCTTACTAGTTTTTGTAATGCATGGTGTGCCCTGAGGTAATGTAAAAAGAATTTTCTGAAAGAATTTCTCGTAAAGGAAAAACTGAAATTAGACATACTTTAGAGTGTGATTTGTCCAAGTGGCAGACCAGCTTGCCTCTAGTGTAGTTGTTTTAATAACAAGGGGAAATTCCTTCTCTTAGCACTTGTGGACCAGTCCATCATTTGGATTAATGTATCTGTTAGCTGAATTTCATGACCTAATATTAAGAGTTTTAAAACCTACAGTTCCAGCTACTCAGGAGGCTGAGGCCAGAGTTTAAGTCCAGCCTGGGCAACAGAGTCTTAAAAAAAAAAAAAAAAAAAAAACCTTGCGTCTAATTGCTTGGAAATTTTATAGCTAGTCCTAGTTAAGTTGTAAGAACTTTCACTCTGTGGACAAATACTGAGCCCCCACTCTGCGGCAGGTACTACGCTAAAATGCTGAAGATATAGTGCGATTGATCCTCTGCACCAGGCATCTAAAGCTCAATCTTTCAAACTGCTTTTAAGAGTGCAACAGATTGTGTCCATGTATGTGTATAGTCCATACGCACGTGTGCCAGAGCTCTTGCATCTAGGTTAAATTTCGAGTTCCTAAGAAAGAATTGGTATAAATTGAGAATTTGTTGACTGAAAGTTTGAAAATGACTGATGTGACGTAGATGTTTTTGCTCTCCTGCTTAAGAACTTTTAGTGTCTCTCAGCAGGACAATGTGCAGACTCCTTTAGCATACTGCATCATAATTTTCTGCATCATCTTTTAAGAACTGCAGTAAAATGGGTCATTTCTCAATTCACCTGCAAAGACTAGCGTATCATCTCCAGGTGCTAGCCAGTAGGTATTTGCATTTTGAGGGCATTCTCTTAGTGGATGTCGCCTTTTACCACCTAGGCCGTGACTACTCTAGACCGAGATCTCAGGTCTAGATCTCTAGGTGAGTGGGCACCTGAGATAGTCCTTGGTACCATCTTTAGTTATCTTATTGGTGTCACAGCAGAACACGTGTGTCTTTTATACAAGCTTTCTGAGAAATTATCACAGGCATTTGGGTCATCAAGGAAAGCTGCGAATCAGGACATTCTGAAGGAAACATCCCAGAGAGGAGAGAGTGCAGCACCCTCTGGCTGGTCTGGTCGCACAGTAGAGGTGTGCATAGGCATGGTGGATGATTAAAAAGGCAGCCCCTTTCTCATTTCATTTTCTCCATCCTAAAGCACTGCCTCCTCAATAACTCCTCAGCCCTCAGCAGAGAAATACAGCCAGGGCTTCTTGGAGACAGAAGGGGTAGATGAAATAGCCAAGATGACATGGCCCCTTAGCATATCTTTGACATCATGTGACATGTATCAGTGGGTCTAAGAAGGAAACTAAAAGTGCCTGTTGCCAGTCTGTCCCTCCTCAATCTGGAAACAATTCCAAGTCAGCACTGACAGAATAACCCAGAATGTAGCCAAGAGTTCTTGTCCTGTGCCACCTAAAAGCAAAATCTCTTAGTCATTTGCCTCGGGTTCCTCTGACCTACACAACCCACACCAATAAGTGGGCTGATTTAAAAACGACTGGGGGCCAGGTGCAGTGGCTCACGCCTGTAATCCTAGCACTCTGGGAGGCTGAGGTGGGAGGATCCCTTGAGCTCAGGAGTTCAAGACCAGCCTGAGCAAGACCGAGACCCCATCTCTACTATAAACAGAAAAAAATTAGCCAGGCATGGTGGCACGTGCCTGTAGTCCCAGCTACTCGGGAGGCTGAGACAGGAGGATTGCTTGAGCCCAGGAGTTTGAGGTTGCTGTGAGCTAGGCTGATGCCACGGCATTCTAGCCAGGGCAACCGAGTGAGACTTTGTCTCAAAAATAAAATAAAATAAATAAAAAAATAAAACCTAACTGGGGATTCTGGTTAGGTATAGTAAATGTTGATGAAAATAAGCACTGTGTGGAAACAAGTTCAGAATCATCCATCCTTCTCAGGAGTAATCCCCCAATGTAAGTTAGTCCAAATCTAGATGAAATGAAGCAGCATGTGTGAAAACAAGCTCAGAATCACATTCTTTTCAAAAGTAACTTCCCAATGTGAGTTAGTGTATGATTCCAAGCCCTTAACACACCTTCATTTGTTCAGACACACAAGGTGTTCTGTTTCTATCTGGGTGAAGGAAGGTCATCCCTCTTACTCCAGTCCAAACACATAGAGATTGCAAGATCACATAGGTGCCTAAATACCACATTTGATTGCTAGGTTGCAGGATTTGAACATTGTATTTCTTTAGTTATGAAGAGGAGAATTCTGAGCCTGTGAGATGAATAGCGAATAATACCTACCTTGCAGGGTTGCTTAGAGGATTGGTGGCAATTTTATGTAAAAGTATAGAGAACAAGGCCCAGCATGTACAATGCTCACATTGTAGCTATTATATTTATTATCACTCTCCTGGCCACTTGGAACCCTTCTTTCCACTCTTTTTCCCACGGGCAACTGGTATGTGTGGTCCTTAAAGCACTTCCTACCTACAATAAGGATGGACAGGAATTTGTCAAGCACAGAACTTTTATTTTACATATTATTTCCAAAGAGGACATTGTTCAAGTGAGCAGCCAACAGAATTTATAAGAGAGAAAGTGACAGCAAAGGTAACTGGCTCAAGTCCCTCTGTGTACACCATGTACATTTCATATCTGAGCACCTTGTGTGTCTGGCTTAAGTGAAGGTAAGGCAGTGTCGATTGTGCGAACAAGAAATCTGTGTTCTGTGATCAGGAATGGCTACTACATGCATCACACGAAATGCACAACCTGAAATGTTTCGATCTGCAACCAAAGTTTCCTCAAGCAAGGATGTGCGTGAACAATGACCAACACATACAGAGCAACTTGGGCAGAGAGAATGAATAATGCCGTGGGGCGATGAGGTCAGCACACTGATCAAGAGCCCCAAACAAGAGGAGCCGTCCCAGTGGCAGAGCAGGCTAGGAGGGTGAGCCGCAGCCATCTCCAGCCACCTCGAGTTCCTTCCTGCCTTCACTCTAAGTTGAGCAGCTCCACGTCAAAGATGAGGGTGGCATTGGGCGGGATGACACCGGGATGGCCCGTGGCTCCGTATGCCACATCAGGGGTGCAGGTTAGCTTCGCCCTCTGCCCCAAGCTCATCTAGCAGGGATGGGGGCAGGTGGGGAGAGGAGAAAGAGGACCCAGCTTGATTTAAAAGAAAAAAGTTAGATGACTATGGCATTTTCCCAAACCATCCTCAGGGTAACTCTGAAGATCTGAGATGAATTTTATATGTGGTACATTGAAACTATACCAAGAACTGTAACAAATGCAGACTCCACCTCAGAATAGCGGAGACTTGGCTACGGGACAATAACCTCCACAAATTCATTCACCTGACAGACATTACTGGTTATTCATTTTGTGTGTGGCCCAAACACTTCTAACTGTTCATAATCGTTCCTTACCCTCTTCCAAAGAAGCCTAAAGAGGGTATATAAATAGCACATGCACACACTCAAGTAAGTGACAGGAGCAGTTTGTTAAAGAGGTTCAGGGATTAGAGGCCACAGCAGGGTGGCGAGGGCCAGGAGACCTATTGCAGTGGAGTGTCACATGACTTCACAGACAGACCAAGGAAGGTGAGCTTGAACCAGGGCTCATCACAACAGTCGTCAAGAACCCACTTGCCATTAATTGGTAAAATTTAAATAAATCAATTTTTGAATTTTGAATAATCAATTAAAATTTGAATAGGTAGATTAACAGTATTGTATCCACGTGAGTATCCTGGTTTTGATAACCATGCTACGGTTATGTAAGATATTAACATTTGGGGAAGCTGGGTGGAGTATGTGGGAACTCTGTACTAAATTTCTGTAATATTTTGTAAGTCTGAAATTGTTTCCAAAAAAGTTAAAAAACAAAAACAAAAAACCTTCTTGGCCTACCCAGCCCCAACTCTTCTGCTGCCTCAGTCCCGACAGCCAGTAGACCTCAGCTAGCCTAAGGGAAGTGCTTGGGGTGAGAGCCCCCAGTGACACAAAAGAGGCGTGCTGGCAAGGAGAGGGGTGAGGCCACAAAGCCAGGAGTGAACACTAGATGGCGTTGCCATACCCTGGTGGTAGTCAAAGCAGTAGTGGTCGGTGGTAGGTGAGGGAAGAGGCCAAGGGCTGAGTGCTGAGCCCGACCCCGACTCCCAAAATACCCTTTAATGTGTATCCTCATCCTACCTGGGCTGCGCCCTCTTCAAAACCTTTGATGACTTCCTGTTTGCCGATTCGGAACTTGAAAGGTTTGTTTCTGTCTCTGGATGAATCGAATTTCTTCCCATTCTGGAGCATTCCTGGCAAAGCAAGAATAGGTGGCAAAAGAGCTGTGGTCGTGAGTTACCCCCAATTCAGATTGAATGGTCTGAAATGGAATTCCTACTCTGCACGCACCTGCTTCTCTTTCAATCCTCCCATCTGTCCTATTGCCCAAGCAAGAAACCTGGACACTCCCACATACGGCCTGTCACCAAGTCCTGCATGTCTTTGGAATCCACCTGTTTTCTCCATTTCTATTATCACCACCCTGTGGACAAGAACGAACTCCTAATGGTCTTTTTGTTCCTCTTTTGCCCCTCCACTCCATTCTCCACTCTACACCCAGACTGATTCTTTTGTCTTTAAGTATAAATCTGATCATATTACTTCCCTGCTTAAAATACTTCAATAGCTCCCCAGGGAAGAATCTAAATGCCTACCGTGCATACAGACCCTTCCCGATCTCGCTACTGCCTGCCTTACAACCCTCTCTCTGCTCTCCCCTTCCTCCCCTTCCCCGTGTCCTATTCAAATCATGCCTTTCCCAAATTCCTCCGCACTTTACAACATCTTTGGCCACTTCTTCAGCCTAAAGGTCTATTTTCCCAGGTATTCCAGCCTCAGGTTGAGTCCTAAGGTTCCTAAGGTTCTCTAAGTTTCCCCAAAATGCAAACCCAAAGGTCACATCATCCCCTGCTGCAGTGAACAGTTTAAGGTGTTTAAGATGACTTAGCTGGTCAGTGGTGGCCTTTAGACTCCATAGACATAGGGCTGTTTGAAACCAGAACACTCCAGGTGCTGTCTCCAGCAGTTCGGAGCATCCCTCAGTCTCTGCTGCAGATGCCTTGTCATCCCTGATGTCCACATGTCATTTCAGTCCAGCAGCCCAAGAGCTATTTCCCATTCTGGTTGGTGACCCTGACTCAAAGATCAGACGTTCTATACATGATGCTATTCCATGACAGCTTCCTGCAGCTCTGAACCACCACAAAAGGCAATTTGGGACTAGCCAGCCTGGGTTCTGACTTCACTCTGACACTAACTCACTACGTGCTGTTGGGCAATCAATTCCTCTCTTAGAGCCTCAGATTTGCCATGGTTAACATAGGAGGCTGGGTCAACTTAATGTCTGAGCATCTACGATTTCCTAATTCCCACAACTAAAATGTATACTAGGCCGGGCGCGGTGGCTCGTGCCTGTAATCCTAGCACTCCGGGAGGCTGAGGTGGGAGGATCGCTTGAGCTCAGGAGTTTGAGACCAGCCTAAGCAAGAGCAAGACCCTGTCTCTACTAAAAATAGAAAAATTAGCTGGGCATGGTGGCCCGGGCCTGTAGTCCCAGCTACTCGGGAGGCTGAAGCAAAGAGGATTGCTTGAGCCCAGGAGTTTGAGGTCGTGGTGAGCTATGATGATGCCAATGCACTCTACCCAGAGCGACAGGGTGAGACCCTGTCTCAAAAACAAAAATAAAATAATAAAATAAAATGTATACTACAGAAACAGTCTTATTTACCTACTTTCTGGGTAGAATAAATTGGGCTTTTGCCCTGGG
The DNA here is from genome assembly GCA_004363605.1 of Indri indri. Classification (NCBI taxonomy): domain Eukaryota; kingdom Metazoa; phylum Chordata; class Mammalia; order Primates; family Indriidae; genus Indri; species Indri indri. The sequence continues at coordinate 14,730 of RJWJ010023059.1, forward strand.
TACTAAATGAGGCAAAGGAGAAACCCTTCTGGTTACACAGAGATACACACAGATGGATGCTAAGAAGATCAAATACAAACTCATGCATACACACAGGTTGCTAAGATATTCAAATACACACAGATACTTATGCATGCTCACATGCACTTATGCATACACACTCAGGAGAAAAACCCTGATGGCCAAACAGATGCTAAGAAAATATTTAGATACACAGATCTACATACATTCACACAGATATATACTTGGGCAAATATGCACATGGATATGCACACATATACACTGACATTCACACACTCCATTTACAGACTGACTTTCTCATCCCCTAATTTCTTCAGGTTTCATATGACTTAATCTACTTGAGACCATCTACTGCTACAGATTCAGCCAAAACCATGCAGTCTAGAAACAGACCCACATATATATGGATACTTGATTTGACAAAGATGCCACTGCAATGCAGCAAATAAAGGATAATTTTTTGGATTAAGGTGGCTGGATCAATTGTATATCCATATGGGAAAAAATGAACCTTGAACCTACACAAAAATCAATTCCAGATGAATCATAGACCTAAATATGAAAGATAAAATAACAAAGCTTCTACAAGACAACAAATAGAAAATATCTTCATGACCTAGAGATAGACAAAGATTTCGTGAACTGAACACAGAACGTACTAACCATAAAGGAAAATATTGATAAGTGAGTCAATAAAATTAAGAATTTCTGTTCAGAACATACCATTGAGAGAGTAAAAAGGTAAGCCACAGTGTGAAAGAAGATGTTTGGAATACATACAACAAACAAAAGACTCATACATAAAGAATCCATAAAGAACTCCTGCAAATCAATAAGAAAAAGGCCAATAATTTTTTAAAATGGACAAAATTTGAGTGGTCTAAAGAGGATATCCAAATGGCCAGTAAGCATATGAGAAGACACTCAACTTCATTATTCATCAGGAAAATACAAATCAAAACCAGGCACCCAGCAGAGCAGGCCCAAAACGAAACCAAAACAAAAACCTGACAATATCAAGCAAGTGCTGGTGAGGACACAGGGTAACTGGAACTCTCATGCACTGCTGGCGGAAGTGGAAATTGGCACAAGTACTTTGGAAAGCTATTAGGCAGTACTGCTACAGCTGAACATGGATGTAACCCTGTACCCCAGAGGTTCCATTTCTGGGTATATACCCAACATATGTACACTAACAGACACCCTACGAGGCTGTTCAGAGCAACACTATTGGTAATAACCAAAAACCATAAATAACCCAAATGTCCATCAACAGTAGAAAGGATAAATAAATTGTAGTATATTCACATAATGAAATATTATAGAGGAATAAAAAGAACAAACCACTCTGGATAAATCTCACAGATATAAAATTGAGTGAAATAAGCCAAGCACAGAAGAATACATACTCTATGATTCCATTTATACAAAGTTCAAAGACAAGCAAAACCAATCAATGGGGACAAAAGTCAGAATAATAGTTACCTTTAGGGAGGTGGAATGACGGGAGGAGGCGTGGGGAAACCTCCGAGGGTGCTGGTCACGTTTTGTGTTTATCTGGGTGGTAGTTACAAAAGTGTGATCACTTTGAAAAAATTCATTGAGTAGAGACCATGGTCTCTACTATATTTATATTTAATAAAAAGGTTACCACAAGTCCCATACAGTCTTCTGTTGTGTTTGATATGACAGTTTCTCCCCAAACCAGAGCTGCTCACAGCTGATATTAGTGTTTAACACACATCACCTGCTCTATGCATGTGTTGTGAAAAGACTTTGCAAAAGGATGTTGTGGTTTCAGTAACTTGATAAACACCGGTCTGTCTACAACGTGTAGAACAGATAAATCAATTACACGGGTCAGAGGCCCCAGAGGACCCATGGTAATTAGGCCACATCACCAGGAGATAAAACACAGCTCCAGCCCACTGACGTCAGCGACCAGCAACACAACTGTCAAGAAACATCCACACTGCCTGCCTAGAATTAACCTTGTTCTTCACACTGGCCCACAGAACTACTAAAAATGGCCCCATCTGAATGTGTCCTAGGAATTAAACTGGTCTTGCTGTATGCTAAGTGGTTGTCACCAAGCTTACCACATTGGGAAGCAGGTCACAAGGCAGGGTGCTCACCCCCCTTGAACAAACACCTGCTCATGATCTTGCCGCCAGCAGTCCTGCAGAGCTCATCTAGAATGTCCCTCAGCCCACCTGGCCTCCAGATACAGGGCTTCTATGAGGGGTCTGCCCAGAGGTGGGGCCCTCCTCTGGGCTCCGCCAGCACCCAGAGACAAACACTGCATCACCTCACCCCTCACACTGCATCGCAGCCTCCAGGTGACGTGTTTGTCCTCTCCCACCACGGCCAGTGAAGGCAGAGATCCTCCCTGCTCGTCTTTGTGCTCCAGTGCCCAACATGGCATCCAGCCCAGTAGATGCTCAGTATCGGTAGGCTGAATTGAATAGTCTATTTCTGAAGAGAGAAAGGAAATTCTAAGGAAGCCAACCTCCTCTTCTCTAATGATACTGTAGGACAAAGAGGGAGTCTGCTGGGAGTTTCAGAGCACTCAGAGCTTTAAGAGGGATTTCCAAATATCAGACAGAACCAGAAGGGCCAGGGCTCCACATTGCCCTGGAGGGAAGGGGACTGGAGATGCTTGACTCACCCAGAGGCTGGCACTATGGATGGCCCTCGCTGGTATAAAAGGGGAGGAGTTGACCTTGCAAGCCCCCTTTCTTATCCCCTTAAGACTGGCTGGGAGAAGCAGGGGGTAGCTGGTCACAGGGAGAGCTGGCTGCCTTGGGCTCTGGGGCTGATCCAGGGGGCAGACACCCCAAGAGGAGCTCAGAGGAGAGCCCTGCCTTGGGAGGGGCAGGCCTGGGTGAGGACGCGGGAGAGAGGCCTACCTGTGTAGTGCACCACACACGTCTGGCCCTTCTTGGGGAATGTCCTTCCTGCAAGGAGACACAAGGACAGAGGAAGGAGCAGGGTATTGGAAAAATTCACCTGGGACATTCAGGTGTGATCCTGACCAAACGCTCAGGTCCACGTTCCCCTCCATACTATGGAGATGCCCGTGGCCCAGTTCTGGCTCTGTGTGTGCCTCACAGGAGCCAGGACTAGTCACGTCACCTCTCTGGCCTGGAATTGAACTTTATTTCCTTGGTTTCCTCAACTCTGCTCTCTCCTAGGTTTTTTCTTTTTTCCCCTTTCTTTGATTACTCTTTTTACTTTATCCATTCCACAGACATTTCCAGAAGCCTACTATGTGCCAGGTCTGGACTAGATTCCAGAAACACAGCAATGTATGAACTCATGAGGAAGTTAGGGAAACAGACGTATAAATACTAGATTATACTGCAGACTGATGGCTGCTACCGAGAATGGATAAACATACTCATTCACAAATATTTAGAGCACCTGTTATGGGGCAGGCCTGTGCCTGTTCCTGGGGATACAGCAGTGAACACCACAGATGAGAGAGACCCTGCTCTTTTGGAGTTTACATTCTAATGAAGGGAGACAAATAATATTCAAACGAGATAATTATGGATCGTGATAAATCCTCTAAAGAAAATAAACTCAAAGATGAATTAGAGAGATACAGGGGGACAGGCCATTTTAGAAAAGAGTGGTCCAGGATGGCCTCTCAGAGAAGGTGACGTTTGACCTGGAACTTGAAGGATCTGCATAACGCTGGAAAAGAGCACTCCAGGAAGGAGTAGCAAGTGCACAGAATCAGCATATCTGCAGAACAGAAAGGCGGCTAAGTGCTGGAAAGAAGGGAGGGAGGAGAGAAGTGGGAAAGAGACTGATCGTGCAGGGCTTGCAGAGCCGGATTTAACACTAAGTGCAATAGGAAACCACTGGAGGGTTTTAAGTAAGAGAATGACATAATCTGAATTAAGATTTTATAAGATCACTCTGGCTGCTGTGTGTAGGATGGATGGTTAGGCGTCTGTTCCAATAATCCAGACAAGAAATCAATGATGGCTTGATTTAAGGTGGCGGCAGCAGAGGAGAAAGCAAAATAGATTGGAGACGTATTTTGGAAGCTGAGTTGACAGGGCATGCAAACGAACTGGAGATGGGGTCCAACATGCGGGAAAAGCAGAAAACAAGAATGATGCTTGGTTTTTTGAGGTTTGGGCAACTGGATGGATAGTGGAGCCATTTCCTGAGATGAGGATAGATTTGTGTGGGTGGCAATCTTGAGATGCCCATCAGACATCTGAGTTTATTTGGCAAGTAGGCAGATGGACAGTCTACATTGGAGGTATAAATTTGGGTGGAATTTGAAGCTATGGGGCTGGATAACAAATCCTAGGAAAGGCTAACTGCAGAGCCAACATTTAAGCGGCGGTCCCCAACCTTTTTGGCATCAGAAACCGGTTTCATGGAGGACAATTTTTCCACGGACCAGGGTGGAGTGGGGTGAGGTGTCATGTGTGGGGGGAGGGTGGTGTGGAGCTCAGGCGGTAATGGGCAGCCTGTGGCCCCCGGACCACAGATTTAGAGGACTCTCCTGGAGGAGGGAGCAACCAACTGGAGAAGTTGGGGAAATCATCATAGAGGAGATAATGGTTAAACCGGGTCTTAAAAGATGAGTAAGTTTGCCAGAGGAAGACACGGGACATAATCTGGGAAGAGAGAACTACACATAACGATAAGTTCAAAGGCCTAGAGCCCAGCAATAGCAGAAGCCTTGTTTATTTCACTGCTGTAACCCTAGGGCCTAGCACACAGTACATGTTCAATAAATATTTGCTGAATGAGTGTCTTTAACAACTTGCAGCCAGCTTGGTAAAGCTGGAGAAAAAGTTGGTGATGGGCGGAGGAACAGGTAGTGAGAAATGAAGTTACAGTGTGGAAGGTTAGAAGAGACCATATAACCGAGGGACGTTTGGCCGGGAGGAGAGGGAAGAGACATTAAGAGATTTTTCTGCGTGAGGCAAGGACATGGTCAAATATGCATTTTAAAAAGAGTCCTCAGGCTGTGGTGTAGAAAATGAGTAGGAGTGAGGCAGGAGCCAGACTGAAGGCAGAGAGGTGAGTCTGAAGAGGGGGAGGTCAGTTCAGGGCAGTGGAGGTGACAAGGCCTCAGGGAGATGACCCAGCGCCAAGGTTCCCTGCAGGGCCAAGAAGCCTGTACCCCAGGGGCGATCCCGGGAGTGGAGGATGGCCTGGAACCAAGAAGCCCTCCAATTTCCCGGGAAGGAGGGGTTGTCAATAATGTCTTTTATGAAGTTTGCCTGTCAAACCATGCAGACATGCAGGCTTCGGTCTGAATTAAATTTTAAGAAAAAAAAAACATGGCAACTCCTTGCACACTCAGACCCAATAATACAAGTGAGTGGTTCCCGTCCGGGACACAGGCGACAGGGAATCCAGAGGAGCACCTGGGGCGGGGAAGGCGGGCAACAAGCGTGAGTTCTGTTTCTCGGACTTGCTGACTCTGAGGTATCCTGGGACATCCAGGTAGAGGCCGAGCAGCAGGTTGGCAGTCTGGGCTTAGGGGCTTAGATGCGGAGGCCATGGGAATGGGCAGGATGGCCAGGGAGGCTGAGCGGGGCGGGGAGGATACAGCGAGATGCGGAGGCGGCGGAAGGAGCGCGTCCCCCTTCCCAGACCGGCTCTGTCCCCGCAGCCTCTCACTGCCCGCCCGCGGGGCACGCGTTAGCAGGAGGTTCCCCGAGCAGCAGACCCCAAAGCAGGTCCTTTCCCCGGTTTCCAGAACTCACCCAGCAAGCAGGGAAAGCAGAGCCGAACCCCGGCCCTGGGAAATCAGCAGCAGCGGATAACCCAGCGGTTCCGGCCGCAGCAGCGGCAGCCGCGGCCCCCCGGGCGGTGGCGAAGCGCAGACCCCCGCCTCCCGACCACCGCCTTCATTCCCCGAGGTGAGCGGGAGCGGAAGGGGATGGCGAGGGTCGTCTCCTCCGCCCCCCAGAGTCCGGTGCCTGGTCTCCTCCCGCCGCCCCCGTCCTAGCCCCTCCCCGCCTCGGCACCCTGGGCGCCCGCTCCGAATCTGACCCCCGCCCGCCGGGCTCCGCCCCGGGACCCCCTCCTCCCCCCGCTCCGGAGGCAGCCCGGTACCGTCTCCCGGAGAGATGGTCTCGATCTCCACGCCCATCGCGGTCCCGCAGGCGCCGCCTCCGGGGGTCCCCGCCGCTGCCCCGACCCCGGCTCCGCTCGGCCCCGGCCCCGGCCCCGCAGGCGCTCCGGCTGCCTCCCCGCCGCCACTGCAGAGCCGGAGGAGGTGCGGCTGGAGTCGGGACCTGCGCGGGGAGGGGCCACCGGGAAGGGGCGGCGGGGCGGAGCCGCGCGCAAAGGTGGGGTCGGCCCGGGCGGGGCCCGGGGGAAGGGACCCTGCCGTGGCTGCTCGCGAGCCTGGCTGGAGTAGAGATCATTAACCCACTGACTGGGGAGCGTGGTGAGCGAGCCGCTCATCCATCCATCCATCCATCCATCCATCCATCCATACATCCATCGGTTCATTCGTTCATCCGCTCAATACGTACTTATCTAGCACCTGCTCTGTGCTCAGCTCTGGGAAGTCAGCGTGGTCCTACAGACTAGGGAGAGAGGGCTGGCAATTAAACCATGACTAATTAGATGCTCAGTGCCGTGGAGTTCAGAGCGTCATAGAGTCACCAGAGAGGTACCTTCCCTCGCCAGGCTTCCCGGATTTGTGGGAGAGGGGCGGGAGGAGGGAGGACACTAGTCATTGCAGACTCTCCCCCACCCACCATGAACCCCTATGCGCCATCCTGGGTAGTTCTGCTCCACACACAGTTGTTGGATTCCCACTATACCAACTGAATTAAGACAGAATCCCTGTCCTCCAGGAACTAAGTCTGGGATGGGTGGGGGCTCAGTTACCCCGTGGAGTGATTAGTGCTGTGGAACGAATCAATGAATAAATAAATTCTCCCTTGAGCTCTTCCTCCACGCCAGACCCTTCACCTCTACCCAAAACAGATCCAGGAATTTAGAAAGGAATTTTTGGAAGAGGTAACATTTGCTTGAAGGATGAAAGGGACTCTTAAAAAAGTGAAAAAACTTTCTTTTTTCCACTCATTCTTACCTGAATTGTTCCAAATATTGACGTGAAGGTATGATTCTGAAAAGTGGTGCTGGAAGATGGGCAGAGGGAGAAAAAGGTGCTCAGAATGGGCCCTAGGGGTGTTCTTTCTCCATCTCTCTATGCACCCCCCTCTCCCAGGTGGTCAGAGACCAGCATCCCGGAAGAAGGACTGGCTGTGTTGTTCAGGAGGGTCACGATCTGAAATCCCATGGGCTGCTTCTAGGGTGGCCCAGAGTCTTCCAAGAGTGTAGCTAGTCTAAAGAAGCCTAGAGATGCACTAGCTCCATGGGCTATGGTTATGGGTAGGCACATTTCAGGTAGGTGTAGAACAGGGATTTGCAACTGGGACAGGT
>RJWJ010023060.1:0-26183 GCA_004363605.1 Indri indri
CTAATGATCAGTAAAAGGCTTTTAAAGTACAGGCTGGTGATTTTCTTTTTGGGTGATAGAATGCCTTCAAAAGTGTGGTAGATTTCTGACCTACTTAATTGCAGTCAGTTCCAGGTACCAAGATTCATGCTCAAAAGTTATTTTTAAAACAAAATCGTTAATCTAGATTTATTTATTTATTTATTTGCTCCCCAAACCCCGCGCCTCCATCCTAACTTACCGGTAGCTACCTTGAGAGTAACCAAGACAACAGAGTTCGGTTTGGCCTGGGTGGGAAGGCCACTCCCTTAATCTCGTTTTTGTTTCAAGGCTTAATCTTAATTGAGGTTTGTCACTCAAAATCTTCCTTAGTTTTATTTACAACTGCTTAGATCAAGAAGCAGTCAGCTTTGCTTACCCTGAAATCCTACACATTTCAAGAGCCACTCTAGTCTCTTCCATTTCTGTTTACAAATCGCATTCTTGTCTGAGCTCAAGTATTTTTTTCTAACATATTGCAAAACCAACACGTACAACTAACATTCTGTTTCCACCCTCTTCCCTCACCTGTGAGATAAATGGGGAAGATTCTGAGAGCCCGAAAATGGAAAGTGTCTGAGGCACTGCTTACAGGTGAGAAACCCAGGAGAGCCTGTGGACCAGCAATATCTGTGTGTAATTGAGAAATACAATTTTATTGCATTAAGCCACTGCCATTTAGGAGCTTTTTATTAAATAAACTTTCTTGGTCAGAAATTCTCTCTTTGACTCTGTTTTACATACTTTTTCTTTTAAAGTCAATGGTATATGTTTTAAATATATATTTTTATGTATTTATACATAATTTCTCTCTAGCAGTATTTATTGTCTTTTAAAAAATGTGTCCTTTTTATTAGTAGTGTCTTATTCCTAGATCTTTTAACTATTTTACAAAATATTTTAAACATATATATTTATAGAATATATTTAAAAATTTCATATGCTAAAATTCTTAGTGTCTAATTCTACTGTTTGCTGTTTCTGCTAACTCTTGCATGAGTAGATTGTTTCCTAGCATGTTTTAAAATTTTTGGATGGTGCGTTTGGTGGAGTTTGTCTTTGAAATCCCGTGTGGCCTGGGCTGAGAATTTGTCCACTTGGAGACTTTTTGCTTGCCTTTGCCAGGTGGCCCAGCTATGTTGCCTTTCTAGTTCACATTCTGCAGTATATCCCCCTTATCCATGAGGGAAACGTTCTAAGACCCCCAGTGGATGCCTGAAACCATGGATAGCACTGAACCCTATGTATACTATGGCTTTTCCTATACATGCATACCTATGATGAAGTTATTAATAGTTTATAAATTAGGCACAGTAAGAGATTAAAAATGTCTCATTGGTATATATTTGGCTTCTTTTTGGAATTGCCAGCATCACTACTCTTGCGCTTTAGGTCCATTATTAAGTAACGTAAGGGTTGCTTGAACACAAGCACTGAGATTCTGCCACAGTGGATCTGATAACTGAGAGGACTACTAAGTGACTACCAGGGGGATAGCATAGACAAGGTGGAGACAGTGTACAAAGGGATGATTTACGGCCCAGAAAGGGGAACAGCGTGAGATTTCATCACTCTACTCAGAACAGTACACAATTTAAAATTTATGAATTGTTTATTTCTGGAATTTTTCATTTAATATTTTCAGACCATAGTTGACTGTAACTGAATTTGTAGAAAGCAAAACCACAGATAAGAGGGTTATCTGTATGTTAATCTAAAAATCCTTCATGATATCCAGAAAAAACATAGTGTAATTTCCAGGCCCAAATGTGTATGCGTGTGTGTGTGGGGGTCGGGGGGTGTACATACAGAATCATGAGCTGCTTAGTGTTGGGAATACATGATAAGAAATGCGTTGTTATGCTATTGCATCACTGTGTGAACATCATGTAGTATATTTACACAAACCTAAATGGTGCAGCTACTACACACCTAAGCTATATGATATGGCCTATTGCTTCTAGACTACAAACCTGTGCAGCATGTTACTATACTGAATACTGTAGGCGATTGTAACACAGCAGTATTTCTGTATCTAAATTTATCTAAACAAAGAAAACATATGTAAAAATATGATATAAAATATGAAAAAAGGTGTACCTATATAGGGCACTTACCATGAATGGAGCTTGCAGGACTGGAAGCTGCTCTGGGTGAGTTAGTGGTGGGTCAATGTTAAGGCCTAGAACATTACTGTACATTACTACAGACTTTATAAACACTGTACACTTAGGATACACTAAATTTACTAGGTAGATAGTGAGGGATTGTGGGTTTCCTAGGGACGAAAGTGGGTGTTGCTGTGATTCACCCCCTCGAATGGGTTTTCAGAGATGCTCATGGGGATATCTGTATGCGCATTAAGACTCTGGTCATGCAGCTCCCAATTGTCCAATCAAAGTGGTTCTGTGGTGATCTCTGAACTATGAGGGAGGTCCCAACCCAGGGACTATAAAACAAGATGCAGACCATAACCAAGGCCTTTTTTGAGCCCTTCCTTTTGTTCTACTTTTGCTGCGAGGGCAAAAAGTAGCAAAATGGGTCCGGTTGTCATCTGTGACGTATGCATCATGCTCTGTATACCTATATCTTGCTCTTGTCCCATAATCCTATCTTTCTCTCCTCAGACATAACTCATTTTTGTGCTTGCCTAACCTTGGCTTGTCTGATCATTCTTTTGCCACGAGCATGCCAAGAACCGACATTTTAGACTAAAACCTGAAAAATTTATAAAAATGTTTTCCTTTCTTGAATAATAAATTAACCTTAGCTTACTGTAACTTTTTTACTTTATAAACTTTTAATTTCTTTTTAACTTTTTGACTCTTTTGCACTAATACTTAGCTTAAAACACAAACACGTTGTACAGTTGTTACAAAAATATTTTTTCTTTATATCTTTATTCTATAAGCTTGTTTCTATTTAAATTTTTTTATTTTTTACTTTTTAAATTTTTTTGTTAAAAACTAAGACACACACATTAGCCTAGGCCTACACAGGATCAGGATGATCAATATCACTGTCTTCCACCTTCACATCTTGTCCTACCTGGAAGGTCTTCAAAGGCAGTAACATGCATGGAGCTGTCATCTCCTATGATAACAATGCCTTCTTCTGGAATACCTTCTGAAGGACCTGTCAGAGGCCGTTTTACAGTTAACTTTTTTTTATCAGTAGAAAGAGTATACTCTAAAACAGTGATAAAAAGTATAGCATAGTAAATATTAATACATAAACCAGTAACACATCTTATCAAGTATTATGTGCTGTACATAATTGTATGTGCTATACTTTCACACAACTGGCAGCACTGTAGGTTTGTTTTTACCAGCATCACCACAAACATGAGTAATGTGTTATGTTACAATGTTACATAGCTATGAAGTCACTAGGTGACAGGGGAATTTTTCAGTTCCATTATAATATTGTGGGACCACTGTTGTATATACACTGCATCGTTGACTGAAATGTCATTATGAAGAGCAGAATTCTGTGTGTGTGTGTGTGTGTGTGTGTGTGTGTGCGCGCGCGCGCACGTATGTGTATTGGTGGGCTCTGGTACAACTCTGAAATGAGAATTGATTTTGCATCAAGTGTCAAGGTTATTATAGACAGACTTCCTTTTCATCTCCCCTTGCCTGGAAGTATTTTTTTTAAAGTCTACCCTTCCATTGAGGACGTATTCTTTTGAGGATCTTGGCTTTCTGTGGGGGTCTCAGTTCCAACTCTTCAGCTTACGTGGATCCAGGCTTTTATCTCTTGTCCCTTAGGGCCCATAAAATGCCAGCCTCTTCGATGTCAAGGTTAGCAGCAACCATGGCCTGCCCCCTTAGTCACATCCACAACCAGGATAGCTAAAATAAAGTATTGGTGTACACTTCTATCTCTGACATTTAATTTTCCTCCATTTTCAGCCCCTGAAGGTAGCTCTTACTGCTGCATGAGCTCAGCTATGCACATAAAAGGCTTTATGTTATATTTTATGCAATTTTCATAAGTTTTTCATAGTAAGGGAGTTTTCATAATAGCCAGTCAGTTGTATTGCTGGAAATGCAAGTCCTGGAACTGAATTTTCAAGTTGGACTATACCAGAAATTTCAGGTTACGCAGGCCCTATAACTGTAGATGAAGAAATGGAGGATTGCATCAAGGAAAAACAGGTAAATTTTATAAAAGTTTCAATCTACAATATAACTATTAAATATCCAATTTTTATAATGTTAAAGTGTTAAGATTTGGCAAATGTTAATACAATCTAGTATGTTTTGCAGCTTTGTTTTTTCATACATGAATAAACAGAGACCAAAAGAAGCCATGGACTTATACAAAGATATAATGCTACATATGGGAGAGACAGAAGCTATGCTTCCTGTCCCTCCTGACTATCTCACGTGGGTTTATTTTTTTATTAGCCTGTATTGATGGAAGCTTTGAGAAACTAAATTTTAGGTTTAAACTCACTAAAATTGCTTCAATAGGTTTAAAGGAATCTAAAACATTTTTTTTTCTATTAAAAGAAAGCAAAACACAAAAATACCCTCAAGACTAAAAAATGCATTATGGTGACAGCAAAAATGTTACTTATTACAAATTATCTTATTCATAATGAGGAGGGCAGGACCAGTAAAGTAGGAAGCAAGGTTATATTAAAGAGGATAAAATCAAAGCATATTCCCCCAAAATCTAATCTAATCATGATAATTAGCTCTGTTTGATTCCACTTTCACCACAGCCAAGGGTTCCCTTCCACACTATGTGCTCAAGTCTCCCATTCTTTCCCCAGAGGTTTTATAAATGTTTAGAACTGTTGGATGGCAGCTTGTCTCTGGGTTAGGTTTGCAAGACTTGGAAAAGCAGCAACAATAGCCACAGCAAAAAAAAGGGACACCCAATAAAGTAGAATTTCAGGTAAACAACAAGTAAATTTTAGAATAACTATATCCCATACATATTCCATGGGATATACCTATACTAAATATTTATTGTTTGTCTGAAATTCAAACTTAACTGGGAATCCTGTATTTTATCTGGTACCCACTATGGATCATAAGTCAGAGGGAAAGGGGTCCATGGCAATGACGGCAAAGTACAAAGTGCCTAATTTCCTGGTTTGCTTAAGAAAAGATCCTTTTCTTCATGTCCATTAAATGGACTGTCTACTTTCACTTCTTTCCTTTCTCTTTACAGTTGGCCTACTTGCCCCTCTTTATAACAGTGTAGAGGTAGAATACACAAAAAACCTATAGATTAACATTTCAAACTGAAGCTCTATTGGCCTGAATCAATTTATAAAATATATATTCTATCACGTAATTTAGCATTGCTTTTTCCTCCACAAAATAGTATTTCAATGTTATTCTCCATTTCTCCAATGTAATATTTCTTTCCATCTGGTTGCCAAATTCACCTTAACCGTTAATAAACAAACAGGATCCTCACACTGATCCAATAATCTCTCTGTGGTTACCTTTTGTCACCATGAAAAGTTTTTATTTATGACCATACCCTCATCTGCCCTTTAGCCAACATTCAATCCATTTCATGTACATTTATGTCTATTCTGTTTTCCTCCTTTTTTAGACCTCAATCTCTCTACCAAGACCTTGATCTCTGATGTGGAACTTTGTCAAATGCTGTCTGAAAATGTAAGAGCACACTCTTCACTGCATGAGGACAAAGCCAGAGTCTTCTTTTAAAGGTGGGGGAGGGCTCTGAATGAATAAACATCGGCATTTCCTGGCGGGGCTCTCCATCACCCAAGCTACTCCGCATGGGGAATTTGATTAGAAATTTCAAGAGGTGCTGTATGGAAGGCATCATTTGTTCATTGTCTAGTGATTTCACAGATTACAATAATACTTTTTCAGATCATTTGTCAATGGACTGAGGAAGAAGACAATTGCAGTCAGGTGCTTTTGACTAAACATTGCCCCAGACAGAAGTGAAGAAATATTTTTCCTCCTTTTTGTTCAGGAAAAAAAAAAAAACAAAAAAAACAAAACTAGTTGGTAGTGAAGGTCTCAGGAAAAGATTAATTTGACTGCTTTATCCTGGGAGTGGCTTGGTGGAATATGAATGAATATTCACTCTTTTTAGAGAAAATTGATTACATTTTAAGGGCTGCGATAGGTTTTACGAGCAGACATATGCACCCTGTTCCAATTTGCTGTAGAATGAATGTAGTTCTTTAGAACAAAGTGCAATTAAAATATATATAGAAACGAGATAACAAGAGTTCTCTCTTAAGAGCTGAATAAAACTGAAAACCCATAGAATGTCAAGATTTTTATCAAGTTAACTTTACAGCTATAAACTTCTTCAAACTTAGTTTAAATATTAACTTTAATTTTCCCCTAGTCTTCATTTTAAGAATGGAGTGTCAGAGGTTGTACAAATAGCCACCCTGCTAAAGGAACCTGAGGGAAAATTGCAATGCCATCTCTATCATAGTTTCTTCCCCTTCTCAGCTGAGATTGAACTCCTAAGAGTCAAGGATTAGAATTTTGATTATTTAAAATCCATTTCTTTTAGATTCAATAAACCAAAATTATCAACTTTCTTGCAAAATTTTCTCAACTTTATCTGCAACTGTTGACACTTGTGATTTTAAAAACCACATACTTAAAGTGACAGAATAAGGAATGCATGTATTTAAGTCAACATAGAATTTTTATTATCATCTTATAATCTATAGAGCACTTTTTTAAAAAAATCAAACAAAATATTAATTAACTTAAAAAAGTTTCAAACTCTATGTAAGTATTATGCAATAGGATTTTATAAGGATTAAGTGAGTTAATATATGATAAGTGCTTAAAATATACGAAGAGCCACACAACAGTTAGCTTTATTATTAATATTAACTTAGGCCTGCGATGTTCAAAACTGAATTCTTGATTTCTGTAAGTTCAACACCTGCTTCTCCCTTTGTCTTTCCATCTCAATAAATTGCTCCTGCATGTACCCCAATTGCTCAAGTCTAAAACCTTGGAGTCTTCCTTGATTCTTTCTCATGTTCCCCATATTAGTAGGCCTTGTTGCCTCCTAAGTATATGCTATATGCTTTTAACTTTCTCTGTCTCTACTGCTAATGCATACCACCATAATCTGTCATTTAGATTACTGTGACACATTCTTAAATGATCTCTCTGATCGACTGCTGCCCCATACAATTCATTCTGTATGTGGTGGTGAAAGTGACATTTTAAAACACAAATCAAGTTATGTTACTTTATGAAAATCCTCCAATAATCATCTCATTGTACGTTTAATAATATCCAAGCCCCTTGGAATGGCCCGCAGGACGCTATGTGACCTGGTCCCTGCCTACATCTCTGACTTCAGGTCTCACATCTCTGTACTAATATTGGCCAATCAGAGTGGTGTCTTCCTTTTTATTAATTAACACTCTAAACTCATTCTTTCTTGAAACTCTCCCTTTCCTTCTCTGGTTTGTTCCGGCTCATCATTCAGGTTTCAGTTCAAATGTGGCCTTCCCTAACCACTGATCTATTATTTGCCGTCGCCCCTCTTTCATCATCTATGGTACTCCCATATTAGTTTTTATGGCACTTCTTAATGTGTGAGTAATTGCTGTGTGAATAACTTGTTTACATAGTTATTTATTTGTTCATATGCTTGTTTACATTTGTTTGTCAGCTTCTGGAAGAAGAGGTCCTTGAGAGCAGGGACCCTGTCTGTCTTGATCATGGAATGAAAGACTAGTATACAAAAAGTGTTCAACAAATATTTCCTGCATGAATATATGAATATGTTTCATTCTTCTGTTCATCCCTCTCTCCCTCCCTTCTTGTTCCTCTCTCTCTCTTTCTCTCTGTGTGTCTGTTTCTCTCTTTGTCACTCTTATACAAAAGGAATATAAATATATAATACATTTGTATATACGCAAATGGTTTGTGCTCTTAATATGTTGTAGAAATCTTTATGTATCAGTACATTTTGTTATATTTTTGAAACAGCTGTGAGGCACTGTATAAAAAAATCATAATTTATTTAATCATTCCATAGTGAGGGACATCCAAATGGCTTAATAATTTTTTTTTCTTTAACAAGCAATCTATGCTGTAATGAATACCTTGGCATTGTCTTTTTTGCTCATGTGCGCTTGCATTTCTCTAAATAGATTTCTAGAAGTGAAATACTTTGCCAGTAAAAGTTATGAAAGACTTAATTAAAAATACAGAAACCTGCCCATTTTTCCACCTTTGCCAAAACTGGATTTTAATGTCTTTCAAAATTTATTTCTTATTTTTGACATAACATTAAAATCTCATTTTTAAGTTGTCTTAGTCTGATTCTTAGTGAGGTTGATAATATTTCTATGTACTTATTGGCTAATTATATTTCTTCCCTGAGTTGCTTTTTCTCTTTCTTTTCTCATTGTTTGAGAATGCTTTGTTTTGCATCTAAGAGCTAGGTGTATATTCTGCAGTCAAACGTTCTACCCCTGAGCTATACTGCCTCTGGTGTATATTCTGATTATAAAAATTTTGACTCTGGTATATGTCGAAAATATTTTTCCTAGTCTGTGCCTTGCCTTTTGTGTTTGCCCATAAGATCTTTCAAAATATGGAAGTATAAAAATTAGCCAAGTCTGTCAAATGTTTCTGATATGGATTTCAGATTTGTAATTTATTAGGATGACTTTCCATTTCAAGACTATTAAAATATTTTCAATTTTTTCCTTACGTGTTATATTTAAAATTTTTTTACGTTTGTCACTGTACTTAAAATATACTGTTAGGTGTGTTGTATATATGTATGGAATTAAACTTTATATTTTCCAAATAGATGGCAAATTATTACATGGTCATTTATAAAATAGTCCATTTTTTCAAAATGATTCAAATCCATAAATGTTCACATAGGCATTTTGCCTTTTTCTGGACTCTTTATTTGCTTCTCTTGATTTATGTACATATTTAATATTTCTTCAACAGATGCACATTATACTATATTACTATATCTGTATTTTACTATAGCTTTATTTTATGTTATAATAATAAAATAATCACAGTATATGGTATGCTTATATTTAATTACGAATTCTATTGCATGGAGAATTGAAGTATAAACACTAAATACACTATCCAAGTAAAAGTTAAAAGATGGCAAAAGTAAAAACTTGGTTCTGAAAGTAAAAAAAAAAAAAAATTCTTGTTCATGTAAGTTCAAATACATGAGAGCTGGGAAGAGAGGATATAGAAAAGCATGCTTATTTATTTATATTTGTCCTATTGAAGAGAATAATATGATATGGATTAACTTCTGGAAATCATTTTTGAAAGTTTAAATACGTTGTCTAAAATTTTAGCTGGAGAATGGAAATGAATGTATAACTTCCAAAACCCTATGTAGGGGGACAGAACAAGACAGCCAAATGGAAAACTTCAGTGATCGTCCCTCTACACGAACACCTAATTCGACAGCTATCCACAAAAGAAATCACCTTCGGAAGAAGCAAAAATCAGGTGAGCAATCATATGACCAGGTTTTAACATTATATCAAGGAAAGAGGCACTCAAGAGGGGAGAAAAGACAATCTTGCATTGCCTGTGCCACCCCTCTCCCATCCCACAGCAGTGCTCTGACAGCAGGCTGAATGGAGAGTCTGTGGGGGTGGAGGCAGTGAAATGATTGTGGGTCTCCTAAGATTTGGGTGTGAAATCATCTGTTCCAGGACTTTTCTTTTTACGAAGGTTTTTTATTGCTGCTTCAATTTTGGTACTTGATATTGGCTTGTTCAGGAATTCTATTTCTTCTTGATTGAGCCTAGGGAGGCTGTGTTTCTAAGAATTTGTCCATTTTCTCCATGTTTTCAAATTTGTGTGCATAGAGATTTTTATAGTATTCATAGATGATATTTTGTATTTGTGTGGTATCAGTTGTAATTTCTCCTTTTTCATTCCTGATTGAGTTTATTAGAGTCATTTCTTTTCTGCTTCTGGTTAGTCTAGCAAGAGGCATGTCAATTTTGTTTATTTTTTCAAAGAACCAACTTCTTATTTTATTAATCTTCTGTATCATTTTTTTTTTTGTCATTGATTTCATTTACTTCTGCTCTGATCTTTGTTATTTATTTTCTTCTTCAGGGTTTGGGATTGGTTTGCTCATCCTGTTCCAGTTCTTTGAGATGATTGATTAGATTGCTGATTTGTGATCTTTCTGTCTTTTGGATGGAGGCATATATGCATGTAAATTTTCCTCTTAGGACTGCTTTAGCTGTGTTCCACAGATTTTGATAACTTGTCTCTTCTTTATGATTTAGTTCAAATAATCTTTTGATTTCCATCTTAATTTCCTCCTTAGCCCTATAGCAGTTCAGCAGAAGGTTGTTTAGTTTCCAAGACTTTGTGTAGAGATCAAAGTTTCTGTTGGAGTTGATTTCTAATTTTATTCTACTGTGGTCTGAGAAGATGCATAGTATAATTTCTATTTAAAAAAATTTTTTTTAGACATGTTTTGTGGCCTAGACTATGGTCAATCTTAGAGAATGTCCCATGAGCTGATGAGAAAAATGTATATTCAGTGGTTTGGGGATAGAATGTTCTATAAATGTCAGTCAGGACCATTTGTTCTAGAGTTCTGTTTAAGTTCATTGTTTTTTTTTTATTTGTTTATTTTCTGTTCGGAGGATCTGTCCTGTTCTGTCAGAAGGGTGTTGAAGTCCCTGGCTATTACCATGCTGCTGTTTATCATTTTGTTTAGATCAAATAGGATTTGATTTATGAATCTGGGTGCATCTGAGTTAGGTGTATAAATATTTACAATTGATATGTCTTCTCGTTGAATTGTACCCTTCACCATTATACAGTGATCATCTTTGTCTTTCATTATTTTTGTTGATTTGAAGACTAAGTTATCAGAAATCAGAACAGCTAAGCCAGCTTTCTTTTGGCTTCCATTTGCATGGAATATTGTTTTCCATCCCTTCGCCTTGAGTCTGAATGCTATCACTCTTTGCTGATGATATGATCTTATATCTAGGAAACCCCAAAGATTCTGCCATAAAACTACTGGAATTGATAAACAAATTTAGCAAAATCTCAGGTTACAAATCAATGTATAGAAATCAGTAGCATTCCTATATGCCAACAACAGTCAAACTGAGAACAAAATCAAAGACTCACTACCATTCACAATAGCAACAAAGAAAATAAAATACCTAGGACCATATTTAACTAAGGAGGTGAAAGACCTCTACAGGGAGAATTATGAAATACTGAGGAAGGAAATAGCAGAAGATGTAAACAGGTGGAAAACCATACCATGCTCATGGGTCAGCAGAATCAACATTGTTAAAATGTCTATACTACCCACAGTGATCTACAGATTCAATGCAATCTCTATTAAAATACCAGCATCATTTTTTGCAGATCTAGAAAAAATAATTCTATGGTTCGTATGGAACCAGAGAAAACCCCATATAGCAAAAGAAATCTTAAGCAAAAAAAAAAAAAAAAAACAAATTAAGAGGCATCAATTTGTGAGACTTCAAGCTATACTACAAGTCTACGGTAACTAAAACAGCATGATACTGACACAAGGACAGAAACATAGACCAATGGAATAAAACTGAGAACACAGATATAAAACTATCCTCATACGGCCATCTAATCTTTGAAAAAGCAGACAAAAACATACACTGGGGAAAAGAATCCTTATTCAATAAATGGTGCTGGGAAAATTTGATAGCCACATGTAGAAGATTGAAATAGGATATGCACTTCTCAACTTTCACAAAAATTAACTCACGGTAGATAACAGACTTAAACCTAAGGCATGAAAGTATAAGAATTCTAAAGGAATATTTTGGAAAAACTCTTATAGACATTGGCCTAGGGAAAGAATTTATGAAGAAGACTCCAAAGGTAATTACAGCAAAAATAAAAATAAATAAATGGGACCTGGTCAAATTATAAAGTTTCTGCACAGCCAAGGAAACTATCATGAGAGCAAACAGACAACCTTCAGAATGGGAGAAAATATTTGCATGTTATACATCTAATAAAGGGCTGATAATTAGAATCTATATAGAAATCAGGAAAATCAGCAAGAAAAAAATCTAACAACCCTATCAAAATGTAGGTAAAGGACATGAACAGAAACTTTCAAAAGAAGATAGACTAATGGCCAAAAAACATATGAAAAAATGTTCAGGATCTCTAATCATCAGGGAAATGCAAATCAAAACCACAATGAGATATCACTTATCTCCAGTGAGAATGGCCTTTATCAAAAAGTCCCAAAACAATAAATGTTGGCACAGATGTGGAGAGATAGGAACACTCATACACTGCTGGTGGGACTGCAAACTAGTATAACCTCTGTGGAAACTAATATGGGGATACCTCAAAGAGCTACTACAAGTAGAACTACAATTTAATCCAGCAATCCCATTACTGGGCATCTACCCAAAGGAAAAAAAGACATTCTATAAAAAAGACATCTGCACTAGAACATTTATAGCCACAAAATACACAATTGCAAATTTCACATGGGTGGAAACAACCCAAGTGCCCATCAATACATGAGTGGATTAATAAAATGTGGTATATGTATACCATGGAGTTCTACTCAGCTACAAAGAACAATGGTGATCTATACCTCTTGTACTATCCTGGATCAAGTTTGAGCCCATTCTACTAAGTGAAGTATCACAAGAATGGACAAACAAGCACCACATGTATTTACCATCAAATTGATATTAACTGATCAATATTTATGTGCACATAGTAGCAACATTCATTGGGTCTTGGGCAGGTGGGAGGAGGAGGAGAGGATGGGTATATTCGTACCTAATGGGTGCTGTACTCATCATCTGGGGGATGGACATGCTTGAAGCTCCGACTTGTGTGGGGCAAAGACAATATATGTAACCTAAACATTTGTATCCCTGTAATATGTTGAAATTATAAAAACAAGTAAAAGAAAAAAGTCTATACAGAGCAGTATTTATAAAAGAAATCAAAAGATATTTAAGGATCTACATCTGAAAGTGTGTGGCACAGGTTTTAGTGTGAGAATACCCATTTATTCAACAAATATTGTTTGATTCTTGTTCAGAGTGGCCACAGAATGGCATGCCTCTATCAGAAAATATCAAGGAGCATTTTTTTTTTCCTCATTGTTATTGTCCTCCAACTAACCTGCAGCTCCAGCTTTTATTACTATTCCCTAGATTCCAAAGATTCTTATCTCTTTTTTGTTACATAAACCAATCATGTGTCCTTCTAGAGAGCTGCCCAGCTTGGAGATAGTCCCAAGTACCAGGGCCTATAGTTCCTCCAGGTCTGGGGTAGCCTCAGGGTGGAAGGCACTCTCATTGCCATAGCTCCACTAAGTATGGTCTTCTCACCTCTCTTCATCCCGTGGTGATGATGTCTCCACAGCCCAGAGGTTTATAAATGCAGATTCTCATGAACTGACCCACTCAGTGGCTGACTTCCCAGGAAACTCAGGCAAAGCTAGCACCAGGACAAAATGTCTTCATAGGCATTCCTTACATATTATTGCTGTGAATAAGCATAGGCCATTGTGACTCACTGGCATCAATGAGGGGACAGAGGACAGGGGATGGGATGCCTAGCATATGTCAGAAGCTGCTCAACCACGAAGGGCAGCATATTGCAATCTGTAACTTGGTAAAATGTTTTTGAATACATACAAACACATGCATATACATACTATCATAATACATAGGATTGTAAAGAATATCAATTATATTGAAATGTTTTTCAGCCACAGATTATTTTGGGGTTGGTCCCATATTAAGATTCCTTGTCAGATCTTGTCATCATACTATTTTCACATTAATTTTATGACTTCTAAGTTCCAGTGGATCTTTAATGCTGCCCAAGATTCCTACCTTTCTATAACCTTTTTACTCTCTCATCCTTGTAGATGACTATTACCATTTCCTCTCCTCACTTCAAATCTCTCATGCCCCTTAAGCATGAGAGATTATTATATTATATAATATAATAACAACTTTTTCATTATTTCAATCTTTCTGGTAAATTTCTCTGATAAATATCTGAATTGTTTTTCTGTGTTTTCTTGAAGTTCACTGAGCTTATCTTAATCCAGCTATTTTGAATTCCTTTTGTGATGGTTCACATATCCCTATCTCTTCGGGGTCTATCACTGATACCTTGTTTTGTGCATTAGGTGAGGTCGTAATTCAGTAATTGTTCTTGAGCTCATGGATGTATGTCAATGTCTGTACATTAATGAGTTAGGAATTTATTCCAGTATTCACAATCTGGCATCATTTGTGCCCATTCTTCTTCTATAGTGAGACTGTCCAGAAATATAAGTAGACTGACTGTTGTTAGATCCCATGATCATTGCATATGTTTCAGCTCTAGAGGGGACCCTAAGCCTTGGTTCATTGTGAATTTTGTGAGGGCTCCAAGTTTGGTATGGCTTCCTTGTCCAGATGGATCTGGGGAAGACTCAAAGAGGGTACCTGGAGAGGAGGCCATAAATCTGAGTTGAGAAGACTGTCCTGTTGGCCCAGATGGGCATGTATCTCCCAGATGATTCCTGCACAGGTGGGACAATTCTTTGACTGTATTAAGAGGGGCTGAAGCTACTCTAGGCTCCCTCTGAATCTGCCGTGGGACAGATGCTAGTGAGCCCAGCCCAGTGGCCCAGATGTGTGTGCTTCCCAGCAGTTTTTGCACAGGCAGGAGAGTTCCTCGAATGAAGTAAGAGACGCTGGAGATTGAGTCCTCTCAGAAGCTGCTGTGGGACAGCAGGCCCATCACAAAGGTTTAGATAAATGGGTAATTCCCAGACTCTGAGGTATGTGTGAGTTTCCTTCTACATCCTTATGTGAGCTGTAATAAGCTGAGACCACAGATGAGGGAGTCTGGAACTGAGTTGCAGGGTAACTTTCAGATCCACTGCTGAGATCAATGTCGGCAGGCAGGCTAAACTTTCTGTTGAGTCACCGGTGCGCATGATTCCTCTGAGGCCCTTGGCAGATGGTTTTGGTTGCAAGCTGAAGGTCAAATAAGAATGGAGCCATGCCCTTTGGGGAATGATGCTGTTTCCAGGTTTGAACCTAGGAACATAATTGGTGGGTCTGCTACCTGGGTGCTGGTCTGTACCCTAAAAATGACCTTCCTAGGTATTGGTCTCCATCAGGATTTCCCAGTTTTCTACCTAAATTTTGAGGCTCCCACAGAGAGACTTTTGTCTCTGAACAGCTGCAGAATTCTTTTCTTGGTGGGGGTTAGGGGAGCCCTCCTTTCTATCCCACCGTCTTGCTGACATCGCTCCTCCTCTATTTCCTTTATACCCCATCAGCAAATGATTTCACTCTACCTAAAAATTCTTTGCCTTAAGATAATTTTAATATAAATATATTATAGGTTTTATTTAATCTAATTAATATAGATTTTACTGATATTTTTGTCACATCTCCATTGTTATGAAATAACTAGGTCAAAAAATGCTTCAATAGAGAAATTGACATTTTAACTAGCCCTCTAGGAAAAAGTAAAATTGGGGATGAGGTGATTTCAGGATCAAAAAAATTTCAAGACTGATACTTAACAATTATGAATAATCTACAGTAATGATTCACAAAGTACAGTTTCAGGACTCACGGAGTTCTCTGAGACCAAAGGACATACTCTTTATAATGATACCAGGATGTTATTTGGCTTTTTCATTCTCATTCTATCTTGAGAATTTACCAGAGGCTACCTGACTTATAATTACATCATTGCTCTGAACACTGATAGAATATATATTGTGTAGTCTCGTATTTTAAGATATTTGCAGTTTGAATTTCTAATGTATAATTATCAATAGGTGTAACTCACATAAACAAAAATTCCTGGGTTCTTTAATAAAAGTAAAATGTGTAAAGCAGTCTTGATACCAAAATGTTTGAGAATCGCTGGTCTAAGATGATGTTTAGCACTTGTGCATAGCCTAGTATAGTTAAATACAGTGTGTGTACATATATGTTTTAAGGTGTACTTAACCTAAAAGAGTAAACCATGGTTATTCTATGGAATAAATTGCAGAATAAAAAATATGGAACTCATTCTGTATCTCAGTGGTTTAGATCACGGGGTGACATTGTAGTTGGGCAAAAGAGGAGGAAGCAAGTTGATCGTCATCATTTCCCTGTAGGACTTTGTAAAAAATGAAAGTTCACAGGTGAAGAGAACTTCCTGGAAAAAATATGTTCTGAAAAAGATCCTTCTGTAATTCTAATTTAACTCATGTCTACCCCCTCCCCCATAACACCTCCTCACCCCCCCACTCCCTCCCCACCCCAAGTAACACTATTTGGGTCCTTAGAAATCCATATTGTTTTATAAATTTCACTGTATCTGTTTGGAAAAATGCAACAAAATAAGAGGTATTTAAAAGGAGGGAAGATGAAACACACTTTGAAAAAGAATTTTATTGAACTTAATTATTAATAAAGTAAAGGAGGAGTTAGACAATTTCTAACCTGATTCAGAGGGTAGATGCTAATATTATTTGTTATGGACTGGATATGTCCCCCTGCAATTTATATATTGAAACCCCAATCTCCAATTGTATTTGGAGATAGGGCCATATGGAAACAGTTAAGATTAAATAGGGTCATAAGACTGGGGTCCTGATCTGATAGGATTAATGTGCTTATAAAGAGACAAGACAGCTCTCTCTCTGCCATCTGAGGACACAGTGAGAAGGTGGCAGTCTGCAAGCCAGGAAGAGAGCCCTCAACAGAAACCATACTGACTGGAACCTTGATCTTACATGTCCAGCCTTCAGAACTGTGAAAGAATAAATTTCTATTGTTTAAACTACCAAGTCTATGGTATTTTTTTAATGATAGCCTAATCTAAAACATTATCATATAAGACAAAAGAATTTGGCAGAGAAGGGGAGGAAGGTTAGACAGATTTAAGAGCAAAATAATGAATTGCAAAATATTACTTTCCCCCTTGAACCATCTAAGTTGACTAAAATTTCTCAACATTCTCTAGGTTTAATGCTTCTTGTTTTTTTTTTTTAAGTGTTATCTAAAAGATAGAGCACAGTAAAAACTCATTTTTATTGCTCTTTAACACTTTAGTGTTGAATTTGATACTCAGATTGACTATAATTGAATGAAACCGAGAAGAGCTAATATATTAATAGAATAGGTAAGGAAGATTAGTGGTGGCACGCCAATAGCTGGTGCTTACCACCATCTATATGAAGACAACAGAGTCATTAACAGAATTTGAGATCTTGCAAATTAGGAAGCCCTATTTTAGTGATGATAAAGCTAAATTCCAGAGTTGCAAAGTGATTTACTCAAAAACCCACAAATAGTAACATAGGTAGCACGTGAACCCAAATATCTTCGCTCCTAAAACTTTCCATTGAGAGTCCTCAACATTTTTGTTGGGTAGCGAGTGACTTTCAAGTCATAGTTTAGATGAACATTTTGGGAGGTGCATGTTTGCAAGGTATTATTAACTATCACCAGGTTTTTAACACCTTTTTAAATTTGAAACACTTATTGTCTTCAAACATGCAGAAATAAACAAACGTAAATAAGCCCCACCAATGTCCTTTGAGTTCACATCTTCGAAGTAAAGATTTGCATTTAATTGCTGCCCCAGATATTATACTTCCACAAATGTCATCAATGTCTATTGAGTATAACAATTAGAAATTGCTGTGAATCAAAACAATACATATTTTTGCCATATTTGGCAAAATATGTGCTTGTTTTTGAAGTTTTACTTTTTGAAATCAATATGTAAAAGACACTTCCCTCAGGGCAGGTATTGTACAAGAATGCTCCTTTTTTGACTTGGGATCTCTTATTGATTTCTTCATTTTCTTCACTGTTGGGCCTGTGTTTGCCAATACAGTCCCCTCTAGAGAGATTTTTAAAAATTCCCAAATGTTCTGAAGAATGCTTTAGAATGTAACTTCTGCCAAAATCTAATTAGACAGGAAACCTGGATTTGGGGAGACAGTCTTTATAAGTGGCTTATTTTTTTACCCCCATTCTCAAAAAGACTCTTAAAATATTGTCTTCATAATTATCCCTTCTCCTTATTTTTGGCCTTTTCCATAATGGCTTAAAAATTCTTCTAAACAATAAGAACAAATGTTATAAACAAACTCTTTCACAGGCTTTTTTCTTCATCACACCCTCCTTCTCTTCCTACACTCTGAATAAAACAAAGACAAAAACCTCACAAAGCAGATTTTTCATGAAGCAAATGCAGAAATCATAAATCTAAGAAAAATAAGGCCTGGGTCAATTTGCCACAACTTATCGATACATTTAGTTTTTCAACATGACTTTTCTATCATATCTAAAGGAAGTTGATCCCATTAGCAACAAGCCAGCCTGGTGGTGTAAAAGCTGTCAACCATTCTGGCATTGACTCTGCCCACAAAAATATGCAGCATGTTACAAGTGGAATGTACCCTTTGGCCTTTAGCTCCCCCTCTTCTCGAACCAAGAAGTATTGTTTGCACTGTGAGACCAACTTTTCCACCAGCTAAAAGTGTTTGTAGCTTACTACTAAATGATCTTAAAACAGTTCCAGAAAATATGGAATTTCTTTTCTCATGAGCATGGGGGGGGGGGGGGGGGAACAGGCTTAAAGCTGCCACTTTTCAAGAAAATAAAGTACAAATATTCTCCTAGATACTTTTTCTTTATATTTTTGATACATTTTTTATTTCAAAAGCATACTAAAAAGTATGACACAGAATTATGTGCATCTGAGAAGATATAGTGATTCCTAATATTTTGATTCCCACTCATTCATTAACTTCTTGAAGTTTACTTTTAAATTACAGAAATGAATGAAAATAATTTGGAGATATTTCTGGAGTTTCTAAAAACAAGGTTGGTATACACAAATAAAAAATGTCCAGCAGTTGAAAGAGAAAACTTTGTCTTCTTTTCTTCTAAAAGAACAGAGAACATTGATTGGTCCATTATAAAAATAAGGTATGCTAAGAAAATAAGACAAAAACTTGCATTTAAATGCTGCCTAAATTTTCTTTACATGTACAAATATAGAGAATATTGTTGTATTTTTAAATACACCATGATTACCATGTTTAAAAAATCTGTCCTTACTATGTGAACATTAGCTATTATAGCCATTTTTATCCTTTTATATTCAAGAAAAAAAGAGTAAAATAGAGGATTGTTCAAGTTAGTGCTTGAGAGAGGAAAATTACCAAAATATAACCTCGTGTCTCTCAAACCTCTCTGCTGTTGCTGAGCACTTAGCTTACCATTGTAAGAATAATTTAAAAAATACATGAAAAGAAAATTTTGTGAAGAAAACCACTATAATACATAATGAAAGAGCGAAAAGAAGAAAGCTAGAAAGAGTTAAAATACCAAATGTGATTTTCTTGGTTTAATCATCTCAGATTTCATATTAAGATCTGAGATTTATTTAAGTCTCTTTTGTTGAGGCATAAGGATGGAGTTCTTGTCAGAAATTTGTTCACTTTTCTTGGCTGTAGTAAAATTATAAATGCCGTACAAATAATGTTTTTTTTCATAGTCTGCCAAAAAAGTGGCAATAAAGAGTTAACTAAATATATCCACATCTCAAAAGCATTTTAATTTGAATTTTAGAATAAGATTGTAGTTAATTCACTTTTAAATGCTGTAAACTTTCCTAATTGTGAGAAGTAAAAATGGAATTTATATATGAAAAACTATGGTTTGTTAAAGAGAAAGAGAGAAAAAACACAGACTCAAAAATTATTGGTAATCTTTTTCTAATCTGTTCAAAGACTGAATGATGTCAAAGATGAAGACCATTGCTAGTTCAATATTCTGCACTTTAGTTTAGCTAATCACAGGAGGCATAAGAAGAGAAGAGACCAACCACATACTATACTCTCTTGTTTTATTCATTGGTCTGAATTGCAAGAACATGTCTCATTTGCTGTTACAAGAAAAATATCTGAAACATTTTCCAAAGTATTTGCTATGTCTAAAATGATCAGAGGTTCAAAGCATCACTGATTAGGTATTCTTCTTCTTGGTTGGAGGTAATAAAGAAAGGTGCAAAGGGATGCAGGAACAAGAAAAATGCATTTAATTTTTCTCAGCTTCATTGATGTATAAGTCACCTAAAGTAAAATTTGCAAATTTAACTGTATAATTCAATAAGTTTGAAAATGTATATAGTTGCATAATCCACACCACAGTCATGATATAGAACATTTCCATCAGCGCAAAAAGTCCCCCTGTGCTCCTTTGTTGTCAATTTCCCCATCAACCTTTGACTACAATTCATCTGATTTCTATCTTCGGCTTTTTTAGCATTTCATATAAGTAGAATGATAAAGTATATAGTCTTTTATTTCTGGCTTATCATTTAGCATAACACTTTTGAAATTCATCTATGTCGTTATATGTATCAGTAGTTTTTTTTCTCTTCATCGTTGAGCTGTATTCGATTATATTCAATAAATTGTTATTTATTCACCAAGTGATAAACACCCCAGTTTTTGTCTATTGTTAATAAACTTTATAAATATTTGAGTGTATGCTTCTGTGAACATATGCTTTCATTTCTCTTGGAGAAATACCTAGGAGTAGGATTTCTGGGCCATAGAGTAAAGGTATATTTAACTTTATAAAAAACTGACAAATTCTTTCCAAAAGTGGCTGTTACCGTTTTGCAATTTCACAATCAACATATGAGAGTTCCAGTTGCACCTCATTCTCAGTAACACTCGACATGGTCAGTCTTTTTGATTTTAGCTATTCAGGTGGTGTTATGGACTGAGTGTTCGCTTTTCCCCAAAAATTTTTTTGTTGAAGCCCTAGCTCCTAATGTGATGATAGAGACAGGTATGGCCTTTTGGAGGTAATTACATTTAAAGCTATCGTGAGGGTAGAACCCCCACACTGGATTAGTGCACTCACAAGGGGAAGAGACACCAGAACTTCCTCTCTCTGCCTTGTGAGGATATTGTGAGGTGGCCATCTAAAGGCCAGGAAGAGGGCCTTAACCAAGAACCAAATATGCTGTCATCTTTGTCTTGGACTTCTCAGCCTCTAGAACTGTGGGAAATAAATATGTGTTGTTTAAGACACCCAATTTATAGTATTTTGTTTCAGCAGTCTGAGTTGACTAAGATAAATGAGTATGTAGAAGTATCTCATTGTAATTTAAATTTGTATTTTCCTAATAAAAATGGTATTAACATTTTTTATTTGCTTGTTTGCAATTCATGAGAATAGTATTTACTTAAATCTTTGCTCATTTTTGCTCAATATTTAAATGAGGTTAGTTGTCTTTTTATTATTGAGTTGTAAGAAGAATGCTTCACATATTCTGGATTGAAGTCTTTTTTTTTTTTTTAAAGAGAGTAAAATTTCATTTTAGGTGAAGTGCAATGTATTAACTTTTGTTTTGTTTTATGGATTCAGCTTTTGGAATAATATATAAGAAATCTTTAACTATCATAACGTCATAAAGATTTTTCTCCTATTTTCTTCTGGAAGGTTTGTAGATTTAAGTATTATATTTAGAGCTATGGTCCATTCTGCATTAATTTTTGCAAATGGTGGGTAGTAAGGGTAAAGGTTCATTTGTTTCTTTTTGTATGTAAATATCCAACTATTCCAGAACTATTTTTGAAAATGCTATTTTCCCCCATTGAATTACCTTGATGCCTGTGTCAGAAATCAGTTTATGATACGTGTGTAATTCTATTTCTGAACTCTCTATTTTATTCTATTGACTAAAATGTCTATCCTTTGCCAATATCACAATGTCTTGATTATTGTAGCTTCATTGTAAGTCATGAAATAAGATAGTGTAAGTTCTCCAACTTTGTTCTTTTTAAAAATTATTTTGGCTATTCTAATTCTTTGCATTTCATATAAATTTTAGAATCAGCTTGCAATTTCTGCGAAAAGCCTACTTGGACCTTGTATGAGACTATATTGAAATCTATAAATTTGTTTTGGTCTTGTTTCTTTTCTTTCAGCAGTTTTGTAGTTTTCAGTGTACAAATATCACACATCTTATCAAATTTATCTCTAAATATTTTATAGAATGACATTAAAGAAATTCAATTTTATGTTGCTAGTATATAGGAATACCCCTAATTTTTTGCACTGACCTTGTATCACATGACCTTGCTAAACTCTCTCTTTTTTTTATTAATGATAAAGGAATGACAAGGTAGGAAGATTTCCAGATTAGTTAATTCAGTATTATGTAATATGATCAAAGAACCAGGTATTTTTCATAGCTCAGTTCTGACATGCTTACCATGTTGGCTTTTGACTTCAGATTTATTTTATCACAGTCATAAAATGGCTACCAAAGCTCTGAAGCTCATACTCTCACACACGTACAGAAATCCAAAGCTTAGATGAGAAAATGTTTCTTCTGATGTCTCTTCATAAGAAATATACCAAAAACTATCTTCCCCTAAGGCCCATTCATCAGAATTCCATTGCATGCCTGATCTTGAACAGCCATAGTCAAGGACACCAGATTCCCTATGACTGACTCCCACTAATCAAGTCTCATCCACTGGGGGTAGTGAAACATCAGCCCTGTCTTAAGCATGTGATTATCCAGAACCCAAACTAAATCAAGTTCTTTTCATGAGGGGCAAAAGGGTGAATGGCTAATGGGTAATCAAAAGGATTTTTTTTAGGTCTCTGATAATTTTAAGGATACTTTTATATGCTTTTAATTACATGGCAAAAGAATGATAAAAATAGTTATTTTAAACTTAACTTACATACATTAGTGTCATGGGACAGGGATATGATATATTATCCACATCAGTCATGATAGTTCTACATCAAATCTTAATAGACGAGTTAATGGAACAACAACTCAAGTACAGAACTAAGGTAATTTTACATAGATTTTAGAAAAACCCTTCATTTCTCTTCGAGAAGCTATTCTATTTAAGGTCTCTCACATTTAGAAAATCTTATTTGAGTGAAACAATGGCAAAGGGAAAAGGCCTTATTCATGTTATTTTTGGGTTTTATAAATAATGGCAAAAATGACTAAGATTATATCTGTAATCTTAAAAAAAGAAAGACATTAAGGTAACTAAAAAGAAACTGGCCAACTAACACACATGAAGAGAATATAAAATAACAAAGCATAATTTTGGAAAATTGTTCATTGATCTCTTAAAATAGATATTCATATGTGAAAATGCTTGAGACTCCAAAGGGCCTACTTAATTAAACATAAATTCAGAAAAGCATTGAAGTGAGAGTTTAGACAATTCTTTCAGTTATTTTCTTACTAAAAAAGCACAGTAGTTTTGGTGTATGTGGTCCTAGTCATTTTACCCCTTCCCTCCTAAAAATATCTTATGTCCAAAAACCTTTAATATAATCCTTGAGGTTTAAAGGTTAAAACTTTAAATTTGAAAGCATTATTAAAAAAGTAGACCATTCGTTGCTCAATTGGCAAATCCTTACATTTCTGCATAAAAGTAACTTTACAAAATTATATTTTACATCATATATATTTTAATACATATAGATACACATTGTGTGTGTGTATCACACTGTAACTGCAGCAAGCATGCAGGGTATAAACTCTGGCACTAAGAAAAATAAACCTGAGTATGAAAATACTTTAGTTTCTTAGAATTAGGGAGATTAAGGGAGTCTCTAAAAATAAGTAGTCACAGGTAGCTGGGACTGAGCAATGCATGACAGCCTCCCCAGCTCTGCACAGTGTCTGCCAAGGGTCGAGTCTGGGGGACATGGGGACGATGTTTGTACACTGGAACATGTGTACCAGCAGATTCTTGAACCACTGAAGTCTTTTAAATGAGGAAACATCACACATATATCCCAGAAGGAAGAAAGGGGGAAGGTTGAGGCCTGGATCACTAAGTCCAAATGGCATGGCAGTGCCCCCGGGCTCTGAAAGGGGCCTTTAAGACTGGGTGGAAACTGTAGGAATCAGACACTTTAGTCTCCAGAAAAGAAGATAAGAGGTGACAATACCAACTAGAACATGTGTGGTTAGCAACTATCTAATCCTTTCTCAGATTCCCAGACATGTATAGTTTTTCAATTTTCAGAGTAAAATATACCCACCGCTAAATAAAAATTCCAGAGAGTGAAATTCTGCTTCTAAGAATACCTTGTGCATTATTATTCTTCAGATCAGAGAGTTTGGGAGGGCAAGCACTCACTCACTGTAGGATTCTGGGAAGATGCCAGGGATACAATGATGAAGAGGACAGATTTTATCCTCTGCAGTTCGCCTACCCCTGCCCTGATTATTTTTCTGCAGCTTATAAATGTGCTCTACCACCTCTCCTACTTAAAGTAAAACAAAACCATGCAAAACAAAACAAATAAAACTACACTGTCCCTGAAATCCTCTTGGACTACCAATCTCTGTTTTGTTAGCTAACTCTATGAAAATGTCTTTTACCTTCACGATCTCTATTTACCTCTTCAATAATTATTCCGGCAAAAAGTGTGGAATGAATTTACAAT
Organism: Indri indri; assembly: GCA_004363605.1. Lineage (NCBI taxonomy): Eukaryota > Metazoa > Chordata > Mammalia > Primates > Indriidae > Indri > Indri indri. The sequence goes on from RJWJ010023060.1 coordinate 24,551, forward strand.
TGCCACATCCAATGTTCTCCTTTTAGTTTTCGTTTGTCTCTTGGAAATGATGAACGTTCTTGATTACTCTCTTCTTTCTTGGAACTCTCAACTCCCTTGCTTTCTGTGACTCCACTTTTTTTGTAGTTTGGCCTCTGCTTTCTGACTACTTCTTTTCAGTCTTTTCTTTCTAGTTTTCTCTTCTTTGCACCTTACATCAAGTGACCTGGTCTCTCTCTCCCTCCATCACATGTGGCTTTAAGCACAACTTGTATGCTAAGGCTCTCAATTTTATACATCCAGTCCAGACATGTCTTATTTGCTGTCATGCCTGCTGAACATGTGCAACTGGAGGTCTTAGCATCTAAAGCACAAATGTCTTTAGAATATAACTAAATACACCAAAATAAACATATATTACTCCTACTCCAAATCTCTTTTCCCTTTGTGACAAATATCTGTTACTGATTATACTCACTTACAGAAAATGGAACATGGGGTCAACTTTAACTTTTGCCTGACCTCATTCATTCATTTAATCACCAATTCTAACAGAAGCAGCCTTTTGGCATAACGGTTTCGATGTCAGTGTTAGAAGTAGACTGCCTTTGTTTAAATCCTGGTGCTATTGCTAGGTCTGTGTCTTCTACAAGTTACTTAATCTCTCTGTGCTGGCCTCATCATCTCTATCATGGGAATGCTACAGCATGGAGAAAACCATGTAAAGGCAGATAGCAATCTGATAATATTGATTAGCTCAAGGGGTTGCAATGAAGAAGGTGACAGAGAGCATTATTAGCTTTTTCTTGATATATATTTTCTCAATACTTGAAAAAAGAATGCATTGTTTTATAATCTAAGCAACCAATGAAGAAAAATTAAAATTAAAATTATTTAATTCAAATGCCTTAAACCCAGTAGTCATCATTTAAACCCCCAAGACCATTATTCTGATTGATGATTATCAGAATATCACAATCTCCTAATTCCTTAATGTTTTTGATAGCCATTATCAATAAATGCTTCCTAAATCTGTCATTGGTACCTATTACTCATACGTCCTTTATCTTAGTTCAGCTGTAGTCTGGATTAGCTTAATGGTGTGGCAATATTTGAGGTCTGTGTAAAGCACACTACTCGCTAAATATAATGAGAAATAAAATTCTTCTGCTTATTTCAGTCACAGAGAATTCTCTGAAATACCATGATTTGCAGAAACCCTTCAAAGAGAGGAGGAAATTTCTTAAAATTTTAATTATTTTGTATTCTGTCCTTAAACATAAGTATTCTTGAATTTGCATGGCAAATGAAACATAACTCTGAATATTATCAAATGAGAAGATAGCAACAGAAATAAGGAAATGGAAGTACAAATATTAATGACAATTATAATAGCTCTACTGAATAAACTAAATAATATGATATTCCATAGTGAATTTTTCTCTGCCAATAACATATATCATATTCAAATGGAGCTTTCTTCTGCTTTGACCCTTTTTATAGTTTTATTACAGAAAGTGTTAGCATATATTAACCACTTACTAGATAAATATAAGAAAACTGCATGTCACTTATCGGTTTATCCATTGTCATCTCAAATAGGGCTGAGTGGTCTGATTTCAAAGTGACAGCTGGTGGTGTCTCTTCCTGATAC
>RJWJ010023061.1:0-26218 GCA_004363605.1 Indri indri
GCTGTGTCCCGGTGCTCAGTGCCGTGTCCTGAGCGTTCTGAGGTGCTCGTCGGAGAGGTGGCGGGTGAGAGAAGAGAGCAGCTAACGCTGCACAGGAGCAGAGGCCGGGAAAGGGCTGGAGTTCAGCTGCCGTGTAGGAGGGGAAACTGAACAGTCGTGTTTTAGTATAACATCCTGGAAGGAGCCCTATTCTTTGGCCTATCACGAATACTTAGACAAATAGGAAGAATTCAGATAGGTCCTCGTGTGAGCATCTGGTTTTGTGGGCATGATGCTCGCTTCTCACCCAGTTGCAGGAAGAGCAGGAAGTACGAGTCACCCCAGGCATGAGCAGTGTGCACGCTGTAGTTGTAACCACGGCAGCCGTCCACTGTTGCAGAAGTCGTTTCAGCGTTTACTGCTAGCCACGTCACTGAGCCAGCGTGGGTCTGCTCTGTCTTTGTGCCTGCTCTTTTGATGGCTCGCGATGGCACTTCCCGACCCTCTCCTGTGTCTGGGTCAGGGGACCTGGCCCTGCCTCTGGCAGCTCTGACTTCCTGCACCGTGATGTGAAGGGCAAATGATTTGTCTAGGTTCGTTGGAGGATTGTGGTGGCAAAACTGGAGTTAGAGTGACTTTCCCTTAGAACGTGGGGAGGTGTCCAGGGCTCGTGAGCAGAAGACAGGCTTGCATCAGAAAAACTAGGGAGTGGGGAGGATCCATGTGGTAGGGGCCTGTCGTGGGTTTTATAAGATGCGCCAGGAAAGACTGCCAGCCCCCGGAGGAGATGGAGGCATGAGCCATGTGGCTTTCTGGGTGGGGTGTCTGGGCAGACAGGATGGGAAGAGCAAGCATGTTCAGAGACAGCAAGGAGGCCAGCGTGCCTGGGAGTGGACATGGCCAGAGAGCGGCTGGCGTGGGGCGTGGGGGAGGTTGTTGTGGCCGCCGTAAGAACGTCATCCTCTACTCTGAATGAGCCAGGCAGCACACAGGGTTCTGAGCAGAGGACTGTGGCATCTGACTTACTGAGCTCCCTAACAAGTACCTAGTGCGTGCCAGGCACCCTGCTGACTGCTTAGCAGAGACCAGGAAACTCATTTTGCAGGTGAGGTTTCCAGAGGTTGAGTAACCAGCCCTGCATCACACGGCTGTCTGCGGCAGAGCTGGGCTCAGCCGTGTCCAGAACGCCGGGATCACCGGCAGATTGTCCTTCAGCAGGACTGGGATTCTGTGTTTCACGAAAGCCCCAAAGATGACGTTGAGGCTCTTACGGGAATGGGAGTAAGTAGTTCTTTTGAAAGCGCGAGATGCTGCATCTTCTTCCTCAGTGGATGCTTTGGCTTCCTCTGGTCTCGTGGCAGCCTTGCCAGGCCGTTAGAAGACCTTTGTTCTTAAGAGCAACTTTCACTTTCTATACTTTTTGCTAGTGTGAGTTTTCGAAGATTTACAATTAAAAGCTTACACATCTCATTGTATTCAGATTTGTACATCTGTGAATTGTGATTTTATTAGGTAGGTAGTTCAGGAAATCGGCAGTTATTTGCCAGTTGCACAGGTGGTGAGGCACTGAGATCCTGGTGAGGCCCGAACGGTGTCCTCACTTCCCCGCTTCTGGAGAGCCGTGTGCTCAGGTGGAACTTAGGAATCTACAGGGGACTTAAATGGAGTTTTGACTGCATCAGGTATTTTTTTACTTTTCTACCTGATTTCATCCTAAAGGTATGTGTAAATAGATAGGCTCAGCCTTTGTAGCCTAAACTCTCTGAACATACATGTGTTTCTAACTCTGCCTTAATAAATGAGATGTTTTTGGTTGAAGTCTGGATACAAATGTACATATCCAATCTCTCCTAGGTGCCAGCCAAGGTTTCAGAGCTAAACCCCAACGCAAAAGTGTGGGGGACCCACGTGTTACCTGTGGCAGCAAGTAGCGCGGCGGATGGCGTGAGTGCCGCCTGGGAGGACCGCGGCCCGCAGGGTGAGTGGGGGCGGCCTGGCGGGGCCACGCTGCTCTCCAGTCCTTCCTTGTTTCCGTCTGGGTCTGCGCTCGCGTCTGCGTCATGGGTTGTGACCCTGCGCGGCACTTGAGAACCTGCAGGTCTTTTACAGTCCAGTGAAAGAAGTCGAGTGACTGCGACTGTTTATTTTGTTTAAGAAAAGTTCTTCTAACCCTGCCTTTTGGGGTAAAATTCCTAATTTTAGGGTTGGATGCCAGTTGTGATGGTGACAAAAGCCGTGAGAATGTGGCGGTGTCGGACGCACAGGAGTCAGGGCAGACAGACGTGAGCACGTCGGCGCTGGGTCCCTCTGAGTGCGAGTCTGCGCCCGAAAGCAGCGAGACGGGTAAAGCTCTTCTGTGAATTCGTTTTCATGTGGAACGTGGGGCCTGTCTGTCTTTTTTCTTTCCAGCTTACCGAGTCTTTCCCAAAATGACGTGCCTTTCGTTGCCTCCTCTTAATTCCACTTTAGACTCACTCCTAGGTGGAGGCAGAGATGAGAGGCCTGGTCAGGGGCAGCATCCTGGACGATGAGAGGCCTGAGTCGTTCCCAAAACTGAGCCACGTTTGTTAGGAGAATCGGAAGGTTGTAGTGCGGCATGTCAGGAAAAGTACTGAGATGGGATCTTGGCGTTGGGATTGGGACAAGCCAGTTTGGGCGGAGGGACCTGGACACGGAGCAGTGGCCGCAGGAGGGGACAGGAAGCAAGTGGGCAGGGAGAGGAGCTGTGGACCTGGTTGTGCAGCGTGCCGGATGTCACTGGAAATGTCACTGTGAGAGCAAACCTGTTGGGGAAATTCCTGTGATGTTTTTGTCTTTATCGTGTACTGGTCTCAGTGGGTCTCACCCAGGCCCCGTCCCCTTGTTGGAAACGTGGAGAAGCACGTGGTCGTCATGGCGACCAGGGATGCCAGACCCCAGGGTGCAAGGCACAGTTGCGCACGACCCTTCGTTGGCGTAAGACCGTCAAAATACAGTAGAATCAGAAATTGTCACCTAAGTGGGGAAATATGTTGGTGTTCTACAACAGAATTCGGTTATTCTTAAACTTCAGTGAAGCCTACTACTTTAAGTAATAATTATTTGGTAAAATGACTTAAACAAGTATTTATCTAGGAAAAGAAATGAAACCATGTTTCTTGTAAATATAAATTTGCCATCCTGAATTTGCTTAAAGTGTTTTTCCGCTCTACGTGTGCAGTTCTCTAAATTGAAATGAGGAAGTACGAGTGTGCAGCAGTCTAACTGGTCAGTTTCTCCTTGTCAGCCCAGCAGTAGCTGGCTAAGGACTTGGAAGTGACACAGCCCGGGATCAGCCGCAGCCACACAGAGTCACTGGTGCAGGAAGGCAGCGCTAGTCATTTACAACAAATTTCTACAAAGAAGAAAATAGAAAGGCGCCACATATCCTGTCAGGGGGTGAGAATCCTAATGGCAGAAAGTGAAAGGGATTCAAAATAAACAATTCAGGCGGGGGTGGGGGGCGGGGTGGCGCCTGTAGTCCCGGATACTCGGGAGGCTGAGGCAGGAGGATCTCTTGAGCCCGGGAGTTGGAGGCTGCAGTGAGCTACACGCCAGCCCCGGCCGCAGAGACCTGTCTCTAAACAATAAATAAATAAACAAACAATTCAAATTTCAGACTAAATCTCAGTGACCCACATCTCAGGCTGGGCGCACAGGTTTTACAGAAGATGGAAGGTAGACAGGAGGCCGATAACATTATCAGCAGTGAAATAACAACATGTGAAATCTGTCTGGAAAGTTCAATTTCAAAAGAAGTTGGTTCTTCGTTAAAGCTATCTTCAGAAGAAAAAGAACACCTTCTACTCTCTCCTCAGGGCCTCAGCACTCTCTTCTCCCCCTTTACTCTGCTGATAGTGTTCATGATGCAAAAAGGTTTTCGATTTTCAAAAAGTCCAGTTTTTCTGTTTTCTTGTGTTGCTGTGCCTTTGGTGCCATGTCCAAGATAACATCGTTGGATCCAGTATCGTGAGGCTTTCGTCGTGTGTTGTCGTCTAAGGGTTTTATATTTTTTTGTCTTACATTTAGATCTTTGATCCATTTTGAGTTCATTTTTGTATATGGTGTAAGTTAAGGGTCCACTGTCATTCTTTTGCCAGTGAATATCCAGTTTGCCCAGCACCACTTGTTGGAAAGACTGTCCTTTCCCAGTTAGAATGGTTTTGGCTCTGTGGTCAAAAAATAATTTGGGCCGGGCGCAGTGGCTCACGCCTGTAATCCTAGCACTCTGGGAGGCCGCGGCGGGCGGATTGTTTGGGCTCAGGAGTTCGAAACCAGCCTGAGCAAGAACGAGCCCCCGTCTCTACTAAAAATAGAAAGAAATTATCGGACAACTAAAAATATATAGAAAAAATTAGCTGGGCATGGTGGCGCATGCCTGTAGTCCCAGCTACTCGGGCGGCTGAGGCAGAAGGATCCCTTGAGCCCAGGAGTTTGAGGTTACTGTGAGCTAGGCCGACGCCACGGCACTCTAGCCCAGGCAACAGAGCGAGACTCTGTCTCAAAAAAAATAAAAAATAAAAAATAATTTGGCCATAAATGCGAGGATTTATTTCTGGGCTCTTTATTCTGCTCTCTTGGTCTGCATGCCTGTCTTTGCTAGGACCACACTGTTTTGATTACCGTAGTTTCGTAGTAAGTTTTGAAATCAGGAAGTGCGAGTCTTCTAGCTCTGTCCTTTTTTGAGATTGTTTTGGCTATTTAGGTCCTTGAGATCCGTGTGAATTTTAGGGTAGGGTTCTCTATTTCTGCAAAATAACTCATTGGAAGTTTGATGGAGATTGCACTGGAGCTGTGGATCGCGTCGAGTGATAGCCACGCCTCAGCACCAGTAAGTCTTCCGGCCCACGAGCATGGGATGTGTTTCCATGTGTGTGCGTGTCTCTGATTTCTTTCAGCAGTGTTTTGTGGATTGTGTTCTGCACCTTCGTTCAAGTCCGCCACCTCCTCGGTTAAGCTAGTTCCTAAGTGTTCTGTTCTTTTCCACCCACCCATTTGCTTTTAATCTATAGTGTCTCTGTATTTCAAGTGGGTTTCTTGTAGGCGACACGTAGAGTGGGTGTTGTTTTTGGATTTACTCTGACTGCCTTTAGTTGGTACATTTAGGCCATCAAAGCTCAAAATGATTACTGATATAATTGGATTAATATCCACCCTATTTGTTACTGTTTTTCTATTTGTTCGCCGTGTTCTTTTTTCCCTGTTTTTCTCTTTTAGCTTTTCTGCTTTTGATTTATTAGCATTTTATACAATTCCATTTTCTTTCCTTTGATTATTTTCTTATACTTCTTTTTTTACTTTTTCAGTGGTTAACCTAGACTTTGCAATATACATTTATAACTAACTCAAGTTCACTTTCAGAGTAACACTGTATCCCTTTGTGGGTAGTGTGAGTACGTATAACAACAAAATGATCCTCATCTCTCCCTCCCATTCCTGTACCATTCATTTCACACATGTGTATATCCGAAAGGTCTACTGGCAACACATGCTCTCAATTTTTGTTTGAGAACATCATTTCTCCTTCACTTTTTAACGATAATTTCTCAGGATAAAGAATTGTAGGTTGGTGGGTTTTTTTCTTTCAGGGTAAAGAATTCTAGGTGTTTTTTTCCTCAACACTTTAAGTATTTCATTCTACTTTCTTGCTTGCATGATCTATGGGAAGAGAAATGTAATTCTTTGTTTCTCTCTAGGTAAAGTGTTTTTTTCCCTGGCTCTGTGTGCATTCTTGTCTCTCTCGTGTTCTGTAGCTCGAAAACGACGTGCCCAGGTGTAGTTCTGGTTTTCTGGCATTTATTCTGCTGGGTGTTCTCTGAGTTTCCTGGATCTGTGGTTTGGTGTCTGACATCACTTTGGGGAAAATTCTTAGTCGCCATTTGTTTCAGATATTTCTTATATTCCTGTCTCAATTCCTTCTCCTTCCGGTATTTCCATGACACTAACTTAACACTTTTTGTGGTTATCTACTGCCCTTGAATATTCAGTCCTTTTCTCAGTCTTTGCTGTCTTTGCTTTTCGGTTTTGGAGGTTTCCGTTGTCCCTCAAGCCCAGAGGTTCCCTCCTCGGCTGTGCCAGCCTGCTGCTGGGCGTCAGCGCCAGTCTTCCTTGCTGCCAATGTTTTGATCTCTAGCAGCTCCTTTTGTTTCCTTGTCAGGGTCTCCATCTCTGCTTGCACTGCCCATCTGTTCCTGCAAGCTGCCCACTCTGCCGTTGGAGCCCTCAGCGTACCGTGGCGCTTGCTTTAACCCCATCTGATGGCCCAGCTTCCCTGCCGCGTCTGCTTCCACGCTTGCTCGGCCTCTTCAGATTGCTCTTTGCCTTCGGCTCGCCTTGTCGCTTCCCTCGACAGCCAGGCGCGTGCTGCAGCAAGGAGGCTTGTGGTGGCGGAGGCAGGTGCTCGGTCCTGCGATTCGCTCTGGTCGCAGGACTATGAACCTCTCGGCCGCTTCTCAGGTCTTCTCCAGAAGGGGCTGGAATTGTGTTTCCCTTCCTCCAGGCAGGGGGTTCTGAGAAAACAGTCTCAGGGTAGCTCTGGTTACATAGTTTCTCCGAGGCAGGCCTTGTGAAGCACAATGCTCCCGTGTGTTTCAAAGTAATTCCTTTTGCTCCCCCTCCAACATTCACTGGGGACCCACTGTGGACCCCATGGAGATGCAGAAAGTGAAACTGACAAACGTGTGGGCAACTCACCGCCATCGCTGGGCGCTCAGACTTGTCCGGTTCTGTGTTCTCTGCCCCACTGCGGGTCCCCGTGGAGTTTCCAGCTCCTGCCTGGTTTTCGACGTTGGGGCAGTTGTTTGCTCTGTGACCTCACTTCTCTTAGGTGTGGTTTGTGGAACCTGAAAACAGCCACAACGGTAACATCACAGATCACTTCTTGGGGATCTAAGAAGAGTTGTGGATTGTTCACTTTCCTACCTCGTCGACTTGTTGGGACAGACCTCACATGCTGCCGCTGAAGTCCGGGTGTCTTCTCATGTGCACCCCCCCCCTTGGGTGGTGTCCGTGTGCCCGTTTTCTTTCTGGATTTTCATTACTGTGTTTGACAGGTCCTTATCGATACGTGATTTACAGATACATTCTCCCCATTTATATATACATTGTCTTTTTGGTCTCCTAACAGTATCTTTGAAAAGCAGAAATTAAAGTTTTTATATAGTCCAATTTATCAATTTTGTTCTTTTATAAATCTTCGTTTTGGTGTTGTACCTAAGAAATCCAAGGTCACAAAGGTTTTCTCCTGTAAGTTTTGTTGTTTTAGGTTTTAGATTTTTAGGTCTGTTTGGATTTAGTTTGTGTGTGGTGTGAGGTATGGACCAAAGCTCCTCGCAGCGCGTGTGGACGCTCAGCGTCGTCCGCGCACGTCTGGGCTTGTTTCTGGACTGCCTCTTCTGTTCCACCTGTTCGTTGGTCCGTTTTCACCCCAGTATCGCTTCGATGGCAGGAATAACCTCTTTTTTTTTATTGCCTTCACTTTATTGCCCTTTTCAGATACGGCATATTTTGCAAAGTAAAGGTTATGGCCACCCTGCATCAAGCAAGCCTGTCCACACCATTTTTCCAAAAGCACCTGCTCACTTCCTGTCTCTGTGTCACCGTTTGGTAATTTTCACAATATTTCAAAATGTTTCATTATTTTTATGTCTCTTACGGTGCTCTACGATCAGTGATCTTTGATGTCACTATTGTAATTGTTTTGGGGCACCACTAACCACGTCTCCATGAGGCAGCAATGGAGACTGTGCTGTCTGTTCCACCAACTGGGTGTTTCCCGTCTCTGGCTCCCCTCAGCTCCCTCTGCCCTGAGACACCGCAGTGTTGAAACTGGGCCGGATGATAACCCTGCAGTGGCCTCTCTGTGCGAGCGAAAGGAGGAGTCACACGTCTCTCCCTTTAAATCAAAAGCCAGAAATAGATAAACTTAGTGAGGACGACACTGAAAGCCGGGACAGGCTGAGAGTGAGGCCACTTGTGGCAAAGTCAGCCCAGTTGTAAATGCAAAGGAAAAAGCTTGTTTATTTGTTTTTTTTCTTTTTTCTTTTTTTAATTTATTTTATTTTTCTAGAGACAGGGTCTGGCTCTTGCTCAGGCTGGTCTCAAAATCCTGAGCTCAAGTGATCCTCCCACCTAGGCCTCCCAGAGTGCTAGGATTACAGGCGTGAGCCACCGCGCCCAGCCAGGAAAAAATCTTGAAGGAAATTAAAAGTCCTGCTCCATGAACAGTAGGAAAGCCAAACAGCCCTATTGGTGACATGGAGAAAGTCTGAGTGGTCTGGATAGAAGATCAAACCAGCCACGATGCTCCCTTAAGCCAAAGCCTACTCCAGAGCCAGGCCCTGACTCTCTTCAATTCCGTGAAGGCTGAGAGGGGTGAGGAAGCCGCAGAAGAAGAGCTGGAAGCCAGCAGAGGTTGGTTCATGCGGTTTCAGGAAAGAGGCCGTCTCCTTGACAGGAAAGTGCGAGGTGCAGCCGCAGGTGCTGATGGAGACGCTGCGGCAGGTCATCCAGCAGATCTGGCCGAGATCACTGATGACGGTGGCCACACTCAACCACAGGTTTCAGCAGAGACAGAACAGCCTTCTGTCGGAGGAAGATGCCATCTAGGACTGTCAGAGCCAGAGAGAAGTCAGTGCCTGGCTTCAGAGCTTCAAAGGACAGGCTGGCTCTCTTGTTAGGGGCTAATGCAGCCGTGACTTTAAGTTGAAGCCAGTGCTCATTTACCATCCTGAAACTCCTAGAGCCCTTAACAACTGTGCTGAATCTACTCTGCCTGTACTTTGTGAAGGGGACAGCAAAGCCTGGCTGACAGCACATCTGTTGACAGCATGGTTTACTGGATATTCGAAGCTCACCGTTGAGACCTACTGCTCAGAAAAAAAGATTCTTTTCAAAATATTACTGCTCATTGGCAGTGCGCCGGGTCACCCAAGAGCTCTGACGGAGACATGCAGGATGCTAATGTTGAGTTCATGCTGCTAACACAGCGTCCGTTCTGCAGCCCGTGGATCAAGGAGTGATTTTGACCTCCAATTCTTACTTAAGAAATACATTTTCTAAGGCTAGAGCTGCCATAGATAGTGACTTCTCTGATGGAACAGGGCAAAGTGAATCAAAAACCTTCTGGAAAGGAGTCACCCTTCTAGATGCCACTGAGAACATTCGTGACTCATGGGAGAAGGTCAAAATCTCAGCACAAACAGGAGTTTGGAAGTTGATTCCAACCCTGGATGACTTTGCGGGACTCAGGACGTCAGTGGAGAAAGTCACTGCAGCTGTGGTGGAAACAGCTAGAGAACTAGGGTTAGAGTGGAGCCTGAGGGTGTGGCCAAATTGCCGCCATCTCAGGATGGAACTTCAACAGACGAGAAGTTGCTTCTTGTGGATAAGCAAAGAAAGTGGTTTCTCGAGATGGAATCTATTCCTCATGAAGATTCTGTGAACAGTTGAAATGACAAAGGAGTTAGAAGATTACATAAACTAACTTGATGAAGCAGTGGTAGGATTTTAGAGGATTTACTCAAATCTTGAAAGGAGGTCACTGTGGGCAAAATGCTGTCCAACAGCATCACGTGCTACAGAGAAATCTTCCGCGAAAGGAAGAGTCAGTCAATGTGGCAAACTTTATCACTGTCTTATTTTAAGAAATTTGCCGCAGCCACCCTGACCTTCAGCTGCCACCACCCCGATGAGTCAGCAGCAGCGACCTCCAGGCAAGACCGTCCCCTGGGAAGAGGAGTGTGTGACTTGCTGAAGGCTCAGATGATCATTACCCTTTTTAGCAATAAAGTGTTTTTCAGTGAAGGTGTTGTACGTTGTTTTAGACACAAAGCTCTCGCACACGTAATAGACATGGTGTAGTATAAACGTAATTTTTATATACACTAGGAAACCAAAAAATTTGTGTGACTGGCTTTATTGAGATGGTCACTTCATTGTGGCGATCTGCGAGGTGTGCCTGTACTGTAATTCCTGGCATCAGGTGGTGATAGCCTTCTGGTTTTGTTGTTTTTAGAGTTATTTCGTTTTGTTTATTCTAATTCCTTTGACTTTCTATACAAATTAGAATGAGATTATTAACGTCTACAAATTACTGAGATTTTAATTGGGGTTTCATTGATTCTGTGGATCAGTTGGAAAAAATCGACATCTTAATATCCACGAACGAGACACGTCTCTTATTCCTTTAGATCTTTATTTCTCTCGGAAGTATTTTTTGGTTTTCATCGTACCGCTCTTTCACGTCTTTTGTCAGATTTATAAGTATTTTATATTTTTTGGTGCTATTTTAAGTGATTTTTAAAATTTTTATTGGCAATTGGTTGTTACTAGTGGGTAGAAATAATCAGCTTTTGTATATTGATCTCACACCATGAAAATTTGTTAATCTCAGTTAATAGTTTTAGGAACTTTTTGGTAGATTCTATTGGATTTTCTACATAGGTGACTGGATTATCTTCAAATAAAGATGGTTTTACTTCTCTGTGATCTTTTTGTATCATGCCTTTTATTGTTTTGCCTTGCCCCACTGCACTGGATAGGTCCTTCAATGCCAAGGCGGACAGAAGTGGGGAGAACAAAGCTTAGACTTAATTCTCGATCTTAGGGGAGCCTCGTACCTCACCACGCAGTGTAATGCTGATGAGGTTGATGTCTCTGCCCTTCATTGTGTGGACGAGGTACTCTCGTTCCTAGTTTGCTGAGAGATTTTATGAGGAGTGGATGTTGGAATTTGCCATCTATGAGGATGGTTGTACGTTTGTTTTTTCTAGTGTGTTAAGATGAATTACGTAAATCAATTTTCAAATGGTAAGCTAACCTTACGTTCCTGGGGTAAACATCTGTAGATCATAATGCAACATACTCTTGATATGTTGTTGGATTAGATTTACCAAAATTTTGCTTAGAATTTTTATACCTGTATTCATGAGGGATAGTGATCTCTAGTTTTCTTTTCAGTGTGTTTCCTCCTATTCTGTTTTTTGGAAGAGGGTTGTGTGTTATTTCTTCCCTGTGTGAGGAAGCTAAAGCAAGGCATGTGGGCCTGGAGTTTTCTTTGTGGGGAAGTTTTCGACTACACTTTCTTTTTTCATACAGAATTACTCAGGGTGTTATTTCTTCTTGAGGGAGCTTTGGGTTTTGTCTGTCTTACAAAGATTGGCCTGTCTGGTCTGTGTTGTGCGGTTCATTGCTCAGAGTTGCTCACGGTGCTGTTGCTCTTCACTCAGTACTGTAGGGTCTGTAGTCTCGCGCATCACTCAGCCCCGTTAGTGGTAATCGGTGTCTTCTCTCTGTTTTCCGTTGGTCAGTCTGGGTAGAAGTTTGTCAGTTTTATTGACCTTCTCAAAAACCCCTGTTTCGTTTCATTGATTTTCTCAGTTGTTTTTCTCTTTCCTATTTCATTGTTTTTTTCCTGATCTTTATAATATATTTTGTTTTGGTTTCTTTGGGTTTAACTTGCCCTTTCTTTAGTGTCTTAAGGTGGATGCCAAGCTCACTGATGAGAGGCCTTTCTTATCTTTAACATAGTCATTATTAGTCCTACTGATTTCCCCGTGAGTAGCGCTTCAGCTGAATCTCCCAAATTCCGATATGTTGTGTTTTCATTTTCACTGAGTTCAAAATACTTTCTGATTTCTTTTTCATTTTTTTTTCTTGATCTATGGGTAGTTTAGAAGTATGCAGTTTATTTTCCAAATATTTGTGGATTTTCCAGGGATTGATCTTTTATTGATTTCTAGTTTAATTCCATTGTTGTCAAAGAATATACTTTGTATGACTTGAATTGCCTTAAACTTATTAAGACTTGTTTTATGACCTAAAATATGGGTTATCTTGTTAAATAGTCCACTTGCACTTGAGAAGAATGTGTATTTTGTTGTTGTTATGGGGAGTGTTTTGTAAATGTTAACGAGGTCAGGTTGGGTGATAGTGTTGGTCAGGTTTATTCTTTGTGATTTCTGCCTACTTGTATCAACTGTTGACAGAAGGTTTCTATTAATTTTTGCCTTTGTCTAGTTTTATCAGTTTTGTTTTATGTATTTTGAAGCACTGTGTCCTCTTGGTCATTTGTCCTCTCTCATTGTGAGATGACTGTCTTTATCTGTGAGAATATTCTTTGCTCTGAATTTACTTTGTCTAATGCCTATATTGTCACTCCAGCTCTCTTTCGACTAGTTTTAACATGGTGTATCTTCTTCCGTTCCTTTACTTTAAATCTATTTGATATTGTATTAAATTTATATTTAATAAAGTAATTTTTATAGATAACATGACATTTGGGTCTTGTTATTTTTTTTTTCTCTAAATCTTTTGATCTCTGTCTCCTAATTCAGGTTGTAGAATGTTAACATTTAGTGTGGTAAATGCTTTGGTTGGGTTTGAGTCTGTCAGCATGCTGTTTGTTCTAGAATAGTTGTAGGCTTGCAGAAAAATTGAGAAGATTGACTATGTGGAGTTCCCGTACACCCTGCATCCAATTTTTCCCGTTAGTAACATCTTACATTCGTAGAATACATTTGCCACAGTCACTGAACCCGTCGGCAGTGACACGTTTTCACGCCGTCCTTTTTCTGCTGCAGGACCCCAGCCGGGACACCACGTTGCACGTAGTGGTTGTGTCTCACAGGCTCTTCGTGGCTCTCACAGTGTCTCAGACTTTCCTTGTTTTTGATAATCTTAACACAGTAGTTTTGAGGGGTATGGTCCAGAATTTTGTCAGATACTCTTCTACTGGAATTTGACGCTTTTCTCGTCATGATACTAGTGTGTTAGGGGTTAGGGAGGAAGACCACAGAGATGAAGCACTGTTTTTATCACGTCCTGTCAAGGGTGCCAGGGTCAGCAGGACTTATCCCTGCAGTGGTTGGCCCGGCCACCTGGCGGAGGCAGCGTTTGTCAGCTTCCCAGCTGAGAGTCACTCTTTCGGGCCCTTTCCACATTGTACTGTTGGGGGGTGGCCCCCGCACAGCCCGCGCTGGAGGAGCACGCTTTCTGGTGCCCCCAGGCGGGCAGAGAACCTGTGTAAATCATTTGAAGTTCTGATGCATAGGAGGTTTCTCCCACTCCCTCGTTTATTTATCTGTTCAACCGTTCATTTGTATCAGTGTGGACTCCAGCGTATTTATTTTATATTTTGGGTTACAATCCAGTACTACTTTATTTTGTTGCTCAGATTGTTCCGGCTTTGGCCGTTTGACATGCACCCTCAGCACAGGGCTCCCTACGGGGCTCTGGTGCAGGTCGGTTTCTTCTCTTGCAGCCTCGGGATCGGCGTTCGTCCGGGGAGCCCTGGCTGCTCCCGGAGAGTGTCCTGGGCAGCCAGGCTGGGCGGTGGCATGCTCTGTTCTTCGTGCCTCACCTCTTCTTCGTTCCCTTCTGCTTTCCTTTGGATCAGTCCTCTTCTCCGTCCTTCTGCTGTTCTGGTGGCTTCTTTGGCATGTATACTCCGCTTCCTTAGCGAGCACGGACTGCCTTCGTGCCATTCTTTCCCGCTTCACGTAGAACAACATCAGAGCAGCCGCTGCCGCTCCTCTCTCGTGCCGTGATGCTGTCGTCATCATGCATTTTACGGTGACTTACATCGTAAACCGACAGGACATTGTTTCTATTTTTATTTAGAAGCCAGTTGTTTTTTAAAGAGAATTTACATGTAACAAGAACACAAGCCTGTGTGTTTATCCATGTGGTCCCTCTCTGTGGTGCTGTTGGTTCCCATGTACAGGTTTTCTGAGTCGGGGGCCTCCTGTTTTGTGACAGTGCACGCCTGTCACACGCCACTGAGCTGCTCGGTGCTGTTCCTGGGCCTCCTGATCCCCCACCATGTTTGGTCCTCATTTCTGTTTGATTTTGGAAAGTTTCTTCGTGTTCAGCGATCTTCTACAGTGTACCCATTGTTAATTTCATCCAGTGTTTTTATAGCAGACACTGTAGTTTATGTCTCTAGAAGTTCTAACTGGATTTTTTGTAATTTTCCACGTCTTTGCCTTTTTGAATGTGTCCTCGTCAGTCACCTCCAGCATCTGTGGGTCTGGGTTGTCCCTGTCGGTCGTGGGTCCACACGGCAGCGCCTCCCATTTCCTGCTGCTTAGCACGCATGGCGGCATCTGGTGGGATTGAGTTTTACTTTGTTGGGTGCCTCATGTTTTTGTATTTCTATAAATACTTTGGATTTTGTCCTGAGATGTAGCTAAGTTACTGGAAAACAGTGCGATCCTTTCATACCTTGTTTTCAGCATTCGTTAGGCCTGAGTGGAGCGGTGCTCAGTGTGGGGGCTGTCATTCCCCACCATGGGGGCAGTGCTCCTTAAAATAGGAGGTTTTCTAGTCCACTGGCAGGACGGGCATGTGAGTGACAGACACCGATACTTCCCGTCTTTTAAGGTGCTTCATCCCTGAGCCTTGGGTCGCGTCATCACACCTGTGCTCTGAGCAGAATTTGGCTCCCTGCTTGACAGGGCCCTTTACTGCTCTCTGGAACACCTCCCGTATGTCTGTGCACGGCGGCCTCCTGGTCCCCGCCCTCCCGCGTGTCTGTGCACGGTGGCCTCCTGGTCCCTGCATTCTCTTTGTCTGTTCCATTCAGCCGCCCGCTGGGTTATCTCCTGATTTGCCACTTCCTGGGCCACACCCTGGGACTTCCTTCCAGGCAGTGAGTGGGTCCATCTGGGATTACCTCACGGGTGTCATGTCTCTCAGGGACCCAGGTCCTTCGTTGCCTGATGGCTCACGTTTGGAAAACTCGTTTTTTACTCATTTTTTGGTGCAGGCTTATGGCCTGCGTCTTGCCAACTGCTTCCCCCTCTGGTCTCCCAGTGCACCCACCTCACTGACTGTGCCAGGTCTTGGCCCCTCACCCCTTGGTCTTCCGGGCCGTAGCTGTCTTGCGTGGCTGGGATGTTCCCCGTCACTCTAAGGCAGTACCATCTCTCACCTTACATGAAACCGCCTGGACAGTCCATCCCCCAGCAGGACGCTTCGGGACAGCAGTCTGCTCTCTCCGTGCCGTTTCCTCGCCTCCTGCACCCTGGTGTGTGCAGGTTGTCCCCTCCGCCGCCCTGGAGCTGTCGTCCTCTGTCTCTCCCGGGACCCCATGTGGCCGGGCCTGGGGATGGCGTCTCACTTCTCACCAACTGGCTCTGCTGTGTCGGGTCGCAGCGGGGAACCCTTCTCCCCCACCTTCCCTTCTCCCGTGTCTTCTCGGCTCACCAGCTGCACGTGTGCGTCCTGCGCTTCCTCCTTGTGGTTCTGCTGGGGCCTCTTCTCTTCTCTCCCCTGCCCAGCACCACCTGTAACGGGAGTCCTGAGTGGCGTTACATCCACCTGTCTGTACCATCGAACCAGAGAGATCTTTCCAGAATGTCACCCTGAATTGGTTTCCTGTGCACGCGTTCAGGGTACAGTCCTGACACCCTACCTGGTCTGGTTCATACAGGCCCTCTCTGACCTCGTCTCTCACTGCGCTCGGTCCCCGCTCCTGTCGGCCGCGCTGGCCCCCGTGCCTGCGGCTCCCCCTTGTCCTGCGTCCTGGGTCCTGGGTCTTGGGTTGCTTCCTCCGTGCGAGCTTCGCTGGGAGTTGTGTCAGCTGGTTCCTGGAAAGGGCCTGTTGTCTGGCCTCATGCGAGCAGGGGCTGTGCCTTATCTAGGCTGTGGGCTCGGTGCCCGCGCAGCGCCTGGGTGGAGATGCTCAGCACGCAGCTGTCGGGTGCGGGTGGAAGCGGATTCACACGACAGCACGGGAGAGGCCCAGACAAAGGATGGCGTCAGGGTGTGTATTCGGCTTTCGGTCTCGCGCAGTCCCGGGTTTTGTTTTATATTTGCTGGTGGGAGTGGATTGTCTCACGCTGACACGAACTCTCTGTCTTGGAGTGTCCGACGCCCCCACTCCAGCGTCGCCTGTTCCTGCTCTTCTCCTCTGGCTTCCGAGACACACGTGTCTCCTGTGTTGCTGGCATGTCACCTGTGTGACATGAGGGACATGTGTTAGTAGCGTGCCTTGCTAACGTGTATAGGAGCAAAGGGAAAACACTCTGTGTTAGCGTTCCATCGCCTTTCGTCCCAACGTTACTGAAATACCAGTTTGGGCAGCGTTGGCCCGGGGCGGCCTGCAGCTGCTCCCCCCTCAGCATCTTCCCATGGGACATTTCTTCTAGCACTTAGAACCAGCGTCTGTGTCCTCTTAGGGTCTGGTGTGTTTGCTGCTCTCTGGTGAGGTTTCTGTGACAGGACCGTTTCTCGTTGCTTTGACTACCTGGGAACGCAAAGGCAGATTTGAGCCCCTGGTGTGGAAACTCGTGGCTGGTGTGTCTGTGATCCATGCGTTGCTGTTTGGTGTCTGTGTTCTTGCAGGTCACCTGAAAATCCTTTCTGAAGTGAGGCAAGGCAGTAACCTAAGCTTATACTCTGTGTTTTGTGATAAAGGCCCCTTCTAAACAAAGTATTTTTCTAAAATGTGTTGCTTGTGTCTAGGGGGAAAGGGGGGGATTTGGTTTGGTTTTGTTTTTTGCATGATTTACTTTTTTAGTGGGTAAAATAATTGCATTTCTCTTATTCTCTACACACTGATGTGGCTGTGTTCATATATGCATTGAAAACACTAGAATTGTTGTACTGAATTCTCTGCTTGGTAAATTTTAAGCCATTTTCCTGAGTTGATCATTACTTTTATGTAGGAGGAAATGAGTCTCAACCAGAAAGCCAGGAAGACCCCCGAGAAGTACTTAAGAAGACATTGGAATTCTGCTTATCTAGGTAAGGCTGGTAGTGGTGTGTCCAGTACCTAATGTCTATGTTGTTCTCTGGTTATTATTTACAGATGCGACATTTTACGAAGCAGTGCATATCTGTTATCTGTGTGCATATATTTTAATAAGAAATTTAGGATATTAAGTGATAAATACCTTTTGATATGTTGGAGAACGGGACATGATCCTCACGCCTGTGGCCACCAAAGCTGGGCCCACAGATCCACCTTGACGGCCGTTTTCCCGACTGGGTTGAGATGCGGGTCCTGGGCCCACCCCGCGCTCCCCGAGTCCTCCTCTCTGAGGGTGGGGCCTCAGAATCTTCCATCTCACCAAAATTTGAGAACAAATAACCTACATTGTTTCTGAAAATGCGCCAAATTGACAAATTCTTTTCTTTATAGAGCTCTCATATTTTTAGGCTTTTTTTGTGAATAATACTTTTTTTTAGTAGACTCTTTAAAGTTCAAATGGCAGAAACTGGACACATGGAAGATGGGATTGGGTTACGTGTAATTTTCTGAGAGTGACAATGACTCATCGGCCGTGTACAGGGCTTTCTCTCAGTGATGACGATTTCTCAGGTGTTTTCTCTGGATCCCTGCAGATCCCACACAGGTGTGTGGTGAGGGCCCCTCTGTCCCTGCCATCACCCAGCGGGGCCTGGGGTGCTGTGCCCTGACGTGGCAGACACGGAAGTGCTGTGGCGAAAGCTGAAAACCCAGCTCCACGCCACTGACACCGCCTGTGGCCCGTGTGGCCAGAATCACCCACATCATCCATAGGGGCCCCCCCCGCCGCCCACCGAGACGAGGGCAGTGTGGGGCTCCCCACACCCTCACTCAGTGCCACGACTGCCACGGGCCCCCATGGAGGAGCACGTGAGAAGAGGTCCTGTGAGCCCCCTTATCATGTTTAGTTTGGGGCCTTGTTCACTACATAATACGTTGTCTTTGAGAATTCACAAGGAACATTTATCTTTGGCCAAACACCAGGAAAGAGCTCATCCCGGTGAAACTGCTGGTTATTCATGGCTCACCTGTGGGCACTGCAGGTCCAGTTGCTGGTTCTTTCCTTCTTTTTAATTCTGGCTGCGGCTTCTCTGGCAAGTGTCCAGACTCCACAGCGTGCGTTTTGGGAATGGCCTGTACGTGCTTTCCTTACCTTTCTTGTTTATTCATCTGGGTTTCCTTACTTTAAAAAATCCTGTGTGTTTTTAATAAGCTATTCAAGTACTTTTTAGAACAAAACTAAGCTGTACATAACTACACCCTAGAATTATCCGCTCATTAATTTTAATTGTATAAAATGCAGTATACTTTATATACTTGCTCTCTTGCCTCTCCAAGACAGACACTCTGAAAAAAAGTACCTTAGGCCAGGCAGGTGGCAAATAACAGATGCAGTTTGGACTCTGCTCTAACTCCGAAGCTGAGCCACTCCACACCCACACTTCTTGTGAAACGGGTATTGCTATAGACGAAACTTCCTTTTAAAAAATATTCATTAAAAGAGATTGTTTTCTTTCAACAGGGAGAATCTTGCCAGTGATATGTATCTCATATCACAGATGGATAGTGATCAGTACGTGCCAATTAAGACGGTAGCCAACCTGGACCATATCAAGAAACTCAGCACCGATGTGGATTTAATTGTTGAAGTGCTAAGATGTACGTAAACGACAATTTTACATGAGTAAGACTTGCCTTTACGACGTGTGTCTTATCAGTGTGAACCTTCACATCTACAGACACCAAATGTTTAGGTACTTGGCGGCGAATCGCTTCCTTCCCTGGTCTCCCGCTCCTTTCTGGGCAGTCCCAGCAGTGTTGGTCCCCGGCTGAACCCATCTTGAATCTCACACAGGTTTTGGGTCGTACAAGCAGAAAAGAATCTTTGTAGTGGCGAATTTTTAGGCAGCTGTTAGATTCGTGAAAAACAAAACAGGAGTAACGGTATTCATGGTTAAAGGAAAATGCATTTTGATTATATTTTTTCCACTAAAGGCATTTCTTTCAAATTTCAACTTCCTGCTTAAGTTTTGATGAAATAGTATTGCATTTTTCCTTAAAAGGGTATTGTGAATGAAATTGTTTCTTTGAAATTGGGCAACATCAAACGAATGTCTGAAAGTTGCATTAGAGACCCGCAGGATTTCAGAGCACGTGGATCTCTGCCTCTCGGCAGGGTCGTAGTTTCTGTCCTGGCAGATTTAGGCTTTTACGACCTCTCTGTGTTGTTTCTTTTTCAAAAGAAGGAAACCAGCTTTACTGAGGTGTAACTGACACTGAGTGTGCATATTCGAGGCGCACAGTGGGTGTGGACATGTGCAGGACATGGCCCACGGACAGTCCTCCAGCCCTTTGTGGGTTCCCACCTGGAAGGCTTCACTGTGGATTCCTTCTCTATTAAATGGGGGATATGTTGGATTTCTCTTTAAATTGGATTGCTCTTACTTACAAAAATTCACTTTTTATAGGAGGGCCCCAAGTGCAGGTGACTTACTGCTGTGGTTCCTTTCCCTGGGAGCCGGGGATGGTGCTGTGCCCCCGCTGCTCACCCGCATGGTTTCCAACGATCAGACGGTGCTGTGCCTGATTTACAGCCTCACCCCTCACTGCTGTGACTTCCCTTGCTCACACGTGTGCAGGAGCGGTGTCACGGTGTCCCTGGCTTAGCCACACTGATGACAGTCAGCGTGGGGTGCTTTTCTCCTCGTGTGGATCTGACTTAACAATAGTATAAAAAGGTGAAGCTCTTGCCTTAGAACTTAGTTGGGTTTCTATTCACAAATGGGAGTTGTCTTCTGTTTTTCTGTCTAGACAGATGTAGGTTATTGAACTGCTGAGGGAGGTGGCAAGGAAACCGGGAGACTAATAAGAACGGCACCACGGGGGTGGGGGGGGTGGTCGTGCTTTCCAGGGTTCCGTCTCACACAGAAACCTGTTACCCGTGTCCATGGAATTGGGCTGCATTTTCCAAAGACCAGCAGCTTTCTTGTCTGTGTACTTTACTCTGTAAAAAGTCTTTTTGGTTATCATCAGGAATCCCAGATTTAGTAATTCATTTCAGTCACACGTTGCAAACTTCGCTGCCCCACGGAGGGTGATTTCTCAGCTGAGTGTTGCTGGCTGGGGGTCCTTCGTGCCGACGAGCAGGGCTCCGTGCAGGTGCTCACGGGAGCTGGCCTGTCCGTGCATGGGCCCCCATCAGCCTCCCCAGCCCCCCACCCGCCTTCTCTAGGACTGCACTTCTGGAGACCCTTGAATCGTCACCTTGTATCCATTTCTTTCTTTCTTTTTTTTTTTAATTTCAGCATATTATGGGGGTACAGATGTTTAGGTTACATATGTTGCCCTTGCCCCCACCTCCCCCCACCTTGTATCCATTTCTGTTTGGCTCTTCAGTGTCTCCTTGTCTTTTTTTAGTCGGTTTTTGGTCGGAGAGAAACGTACGTGCGTCTACAGTAACCGATGCAGTCAGAATATAGTTAGCGTGTGAGTTGTAATTCAGAAGAGGATGCCATAAATAAGGCCCCACGAGCAAAATTCTCGTCTTATGTTTAAGTCTTATTCCCAAAATACCTACCAGAGACTCAGACACCATAGACACTTGACGAGTATTTTAATTTTAATACTGCAACTGTAGTGTTGATTCAGTTGTATAAATTACATTTCTAGACTATTTTGTATCTTAATGTACATACAATGTATGTCACAGTGTATCCGACTCAAGTGCTTTGTTTTTACACTTAAAATCATTGAAATTAAAGTGAATGAGGCCTACATTTTTCAACAAGAGTAAATTTTAAAATAATGTTGATAAAAACATTTCTAAATATGTGCACGATGATACCGTATATATAAAGTTTGGGTATGTGTAAAACTGAAGTGTATGTTTTTAATGGATTCAGAGGTACGTGGTAATAGTATAAAAACATGTATGGGTCTTGCTGTTACCCAGGCTGGAGTGCAGTGGTGTGATCACAGCTCACTGCAGCCTCGAACTCCTGGGCTCAAGCGATCCTCCTGTCTCAGCCTCCCAATTAGCTGGGACTACAGGTGTACACCACCACGCCCAGCTAATTTTTTCTGTTTTTATAGAGACAGGGCCTCCCTCTTGCTCAGGCTGGTCTCGAGCTCTTGGCCTCCGGTGATCCTCCCCGCTTGGCCTCCCAGAGTAGCTAGCATTACAGGCGTGAGCCACTGCATGCAGTCTATCTCTTCATTTATTTAGGTCTTGAAATGCTCTCTGGGCAGCGTTTTGCAGTTTTCAGTTCACAGTCCTTGCATATCTTTGATCAGATTTGTAAGTAGAGGCATGGGCCACATGACTGCGTTTCAGCCAACAACCCACTGCATGTATGTGTGTGGTCTCGTAAGATTATAATACCTTTTTTCCCTGTACCTTCCCTTTGTTAAGATACTTTTAGACACACAGCTACTTGCCATTGTGTCACAGCTGCCTGCAGCATTCCGTGCAGGCACGTGCTGTAAAGGTCTGTGGGCCAGGAGCAGCAGCCGTGCCACGCTGCCCAGTCGTGCAGCAGGCTGTACCATCCAGGTGTGTGCGTGCACACTCTGACGTCCGTGCAGCTGTGACTCGCAGAACAGTGCATTTCTCAGAACATGTACCTGTCCTCGAGCAGTGCATGACCGTATTTCATGCTATTGTAAATGATATCTTAATTTCCAGTTGTTTGTTGCTAATATCTGGAAATACAGTCTTGTACTGTATGCTAAAACCACGCTAACCTCTATCAACTCTGGTTTTGCATGGAAATTGTGTCAGGTGGTGTTCACTCTATAGTTTTACGGAATGGTTCGTACTATAGAATTGGTAATACGTTTCACCTAAATGTTGGATAGAATTCTCCAGTGAAACCGTGTGGACCTTGAGTTTTCTTTGTGGGAAGATTTTTAGTTACAAATTCCGTTTCTTTCATAGATACAGGTCTTTCCAATTAACTCCTTCTAAAGTGAGCTTTGGTAATGTGTCTTTTAAGGAATGTTTCTATTTCAAGTAAGTTGTCAGATTTATTAGTGTGAAATGTTTCACCATGTTCTCTCGGTGCCCTTTTAGTATCGGTAGAAGCTGTAGTGATGTTGGCGCTTTCATTCCCGAGGCTGGTGATCCGTGTCTTCGTGGCGGTGGCACCACTGAGCTCTGACTGTGGTCGTGGTGTGCCGTGACTCGCGTCTGCACGTGACGCGATTTCATACAAGTGACACCAGCACACAGACTTAACAAACAGGAGTGCCTGTGAAACTGGCTCCGCCCGTACATAGGCTGTTCCTGAGTTGCTGGCGTCGGGCCAGCGCGTGTCCTGTCCTTTTGTTGACGGCGCACAGCCATACGGGAGATGCTACATTAGGGAGCGTCTGGGCAGGACACACAGGAACTTCGTGAGTCTTAGAACTATTGCAAAATGACAGATTATAATAAGACAAAATTATTTTATTTTAGGGACTTTTTGAAAGGAAAAAGCCATCTATTTTAAAATACTTTTATTTTTTAGTATTTGAGCCGTTTAGAACCTTTGTTTCATTGTGTTACATATGTTAAGTAGTTTTTAAATTTCCATATTTCTTAGTTTTGAAAAATTTAAGGTTGGTTTTAAAACCTTTTGATAGCCTCTGCTAGACTAGTAAAACTTTCGACAGTTTGCTCTTTGTTTACAGGTTTCTTTAGTCATATGGCGTAACATATTCCGTAGAAGTATTGTATTTTAACATTTTTTTACCGTTGATTTTCCTTCTCTTTATAGCTTTGCCTTTAGTCCAAGTGGACGAGAAGGGAGAGAAAGTGCGGCCAAATCAAAATCGCTGCATCGTGATTCTGCGTGAAATATCTGAGTCCACCCCTGTGGAGGTGAGTAGCGTCTCTGAAGGGCACTTGGATGTTTTCCTAAGGGTCCTTGTTGGCTTTGATTTTTTTTCACTTCTGTATTTTTTGGAGGGTGTATTTTTAAGAATAAATCCTTACAGTTGCCCTGCGTTCCCAGATTCACACTCCTGGGTGGTTACAGTGTGATTCTCGTGTAGGAGGGAGCGGTTCTCAAACCCTTGGCCACAGGACTCTTTCACACACTGTGCATTAGAAAGATAGGATCTGTGTATTTCCATATTTAGAAATCGCAAGAAAATTAAATATTTATTTAAAAATATGAATAGTAAACCCACAAGTTAAGACGAAGAGCACTTTTGTGATAAATAACTTTTCACAGCACATTTGTGTGGTAGAGCGGGCACCATGAGGAACCCCCAAGCACCAGTGTGCTGCCACGGGCCGCGGCCGGTGCCCACTGTCTACTCTCCAGGGATTCTGCACCATCAACATACACATCTTCAGGGTAAAAAAGGCATAATCTTTTGCTGTGAAAATGAGGTCCGGAGATCATCCCTAGAGAACCAGTAACTTGGGCAGTAATTTTGGGGAACCACAGTGTTTGATAGTGTAAGAACAATGAAAAGCAATGTACTGTTACGCGTCGCTGTAAAGCATTACTTGTCCAGGTGCTTAAACTAAGTCGCATCATGTGGTGAACACACTGACAGGTTTGCCTTGACGCGACGGAGGAGGTCTTTGTCGAGAGGCTGGGAACTCAGCTCCTCTCCCTCACAGCATGGCGTCTGCCTGCTCTGGGGGCTCTCGCCGAGCTCAGGAAGCCTAGCGTGTCATTGCTGTCTCGTGTCACACGGTTTAAGCCTGAGTCGCTCATGCTCTGTGTCTCCAAACACTCTCTCCGCAGAGGAAACAGGCGTTTCTGTTCGTGCTTC
The DNA here is from genome assembly GCA_004363605.1 of Indri indri. Lineage (NCBI taxonomy): Eukaryota > Metazoa > Chordata > Mammalia > Primates > Indriidae > Indri > Indri indri. Next base: position 23,519 of record RJWJ010023061.1, read on the forward strand.
CAGGGTTCAGCTTTTCAGTCCTAGTAGACCAGTGTGTGTGAGGGTTTAAACACTTGTGACGTGAAACACAGGTGAGGAGTCCAGCCAAGTTCCACACCTAGAGTCGTTTGAATTTTACTTTACCAAGTATTTTTGCATTTTTATAAATCTCTTGAGCTTTGTTTTGAAATGCAGTTAAGTTACGTGGAACCACCTGACCCTTAAGGGGTATTTGCCAGGTGGGATCAGAGCAGCCTTTGCTCCAGGGCTCGTTTCTGCCTCTGCTGGGGTGGCGCCCCCCTGCCCCCGAGTGCTCCGTAGTGCCCTGTGACATGAGGGGGAGACAAGCCCCCCTCCTGGCGCGTTTGCTCTGGGGCTGTGGTCGCCCTGCCTCGGGCTGGGAGCCTGGCACGGGCCCTTTGTAGCTTCCCCTGCGCTGTGCCTCTTGGAGACTCCAGGCGTGAACGGGGCACTTGCGGGGTTCACCGTGTTCACATCCCCTCTCTCCTGTGCTGCCTCGTGTCCGGTGTCGCAAAGCCAACCTGTCACATGTTTTGTCTCTTGTATTTAATTGTGTCATATGGGAGGGTAAATCTAGTTCATCTTGGCCAGAAGCAAAAATCCAGGTAGTAATTTTTATTTCTTAAATTACTTTTTTAAAAAGTTATATAGTGATCAGCCTAGTGGTAAAATGGTGTGATGTTTTTCACGTTAATTTGGCTTGGTGGTGTCTTAGGAGTAGAGAAAGCTGCCGGTGAGTTGTGTGTTCCATGGCATTGTGATTCTAGCTCTGGGAACCCGCTGTACCCGTCAGCCTTTTTTGAAAGAGGTTTGCTAGGCATTGTGGTATGTTGGACTTTCTTTAAGGGTAGATTCTGAAGAGGATGCATTTTACAAAAATTCTTGGTGAGAACAAAAAGCGGCATAGTTGAGAATTAATTTCTAAAATCTCTATTTCCTGTAGGAAGTAGAAGCACTATTTAAAGGAGATAATTTACCGAAATTTATAAACTGTGAATTTGCCTATAACGATAATTGGTTCATCACATTTGAGACAGAAGCTGACGCACAACAGGTATGTTTTTCCCACCACCCCACCGAGCGCGCGGTTTGCCAGTGTGGGATGGTAGCACGTGCGGGGACTGCGGGTGTCGAGATCACTGTCATGTCAGGATGTTCAGTTTGAGTGTAAGGTGCAGAGAAGATCAAGTGGAGGGAGCTTTAATGGGTGTGTTTGTGCAGACAGTTGTCGTAACAGTAGAAACAGCAGGCGACGTCCTCTCTAAGGACATGGCGAGACGAGCAGCCTCAGAAAATCAGCTCTGCTCTCACATCCGGGTAGAGGAAAGGTGTGCTATTTGCAAAGTGTTTGGGGGAAATTTGAACGTAACCGTAATCCTTCAGTGATCATCGTTGCGAGTTGCGAGATGCTACTGCAGGGATACAGAGGCAGGTTCTGTGAGGAGACGCAGGAGTTCGGGTCCTTTTCTCACCCTTGACGGGAGCATCTTGTTTGAGGGAAACAAAGTAACACGCGTGAAGGAATGCCAGCGTGCTAGCCTGTGTCGGATGGCGTAGATGCCGTCGGGGATTCAGAGACGAGAACACGCAAAGCTGAAAGATGGGTTTTAATTGCACAGGAGGGAAGAAGGGCAGTGAGACATAAGACCCCCGTCTGTGGAGCAGAGCGAGCTCTGCCGGCCTGGCCCGTGGGCCGGCGTTGGGGCGCACGGGGCCTTCGGAGGGAGGTAGGGTTAATGGAGATGTAACTTGGAGAAGAACAAGGAGATACATAAGTAACGACTTTTGAGTATTACAATCCTAGCCTTCTCCCTTCCTGTCTAGCATTTCCTTTCCTGAACTGCTTAATCCCAATTTGAAATTGGGATTGATACTAAGAACTCAGTATTCATCGTTTTCCCTAGGTTAGGATCCTTAGCCCGTGGGCTTCGGGAGCCTTTCATGGTATCTATCAATACTTAAAAGATTGCATACAAATCTTGTTGATGGAAATTTTGGATAGAGGTTCTGTAGCTCTTATGAGGTTATTTTAAGGAATGTGTGACCCAGAGAGCCAGGAGTCAGCTGTCAGTTCATCTTACTTATGAGGTTAACAGAATGGAATTATCTACTTGATTTTGCCCTTAGGCTTACAAATACCTTCGAGAAGAAGTCAAAACTTTTCAAGGAAAGCCAATTAAGGTAAGCAAGACCGTTGGTTATACTTTATTTGCAAATTGATAGTTTTAAGTATTCTGATAGAAACTGAAATATTTTCAAACAGGCACGGATAAAAGCAAAGGCAATAGCTCTAAACACATTTTTGCCAAAGAATGGATTCAGACCTCTGGACGTGAACCTCTACATGCAGCAGCGCTACACGGCATCCTTCTGCTTACCTCCGGTGTACAGTCCCCAGCAGCAGCTCCCCCTGTATGGCCTGATCGCCCCCCAGACCTGGTCGGCCGCACACAGCTATCTTGACCCACCCCTGGTAGGTCTCATCTTTACCTGGAGTTTACTTAACAGACATAAGGGAGGGCAGGGAGCGGGGGCAGGCTGGTGACAACCTCTGGAGGCTCTGGACAGGGAGCTGGGGCAGGCCGGTGACAACCTCTGGAGGCTCTGGACAGGGAGCTGGGGCAGGCTGGTGACAACCTGCAGGCTCTGGACAGGGAGCTGGGGCAGGCCGGTGACAACCTCTGGAGGCTCTGGACAGGG